>BGPR01014225.1:0-19368 GCA_013235015.1 Araneus ventricosus | reverse complement strand
GCATTCTTGCCTTTACGACAGTAGAAAAGGAATTAAGTGCCGAAAATGCACTTTCTCGTTCTCCATATTTGCACAGATACCAAACAGACACAATTAAACCAGTGTTGATGGTAAATCAGCGCAGATATCGGTGAAAGCAAAACCTTTCAGAAAATATCTAATTCCAATTATTGAAAACAGCAATTCAGAGTCTCTATAGTGATCAGTGCAAGCTTTCGGAAGTCGTCGAAAACTTTTTGAACAGCCGAATACTTACAATATATATAGCGGATCTTGTTGTTTTTTTATAGCAAAGAAAATCGACTACACATATTGGACCTGTTCTCTTGGAACAATTGGATTCAAAATATGATATAGATCTACCGTTTTGATGTCGATACTAATACTAAATTTTATTTCTTTAGCTTGTTGCGTTTTTTAATTATCACGTTCACATACACACTAATAGAAAGACTGACAGACTATCAATCAATGGAAGGAATTGGTTCAAAATTTGATAAAGATCTATAATTCCGATGGTAAAATCATATGCTAAATTTTATCTATTAATCTTGTGATGGTTTTTATCGACAAAACAGCAGACAATTTAGCAAAACAAGCAACAGTTAAAGGTGAAATTCATTACCTCTCAGCACCTACAAGCCATCTTAAAAATCTCCTTCATAGAGTCTCGATTAATAAGTGGCAACAGGAATGGGCCACAGGATATACAGGTAGAACAATCTACAACATCATTCCAAAAATAACAAATCCAGTACTAAGCATATCACTTTACTAAACCAAGTGAAAACTTGACTGCTGTCTGGTGAAGAAATATTTTTAACAACAAGCTTTCAAGACTCAAAATCATCAACTTAGTCTCTTTCTTAATAAAAAATGAAAACTTGATAAAATCTCAATACGACAAAATAATACATCTGGCGTAGACTCCTCCTGGGATTCAGAAAATTTTTCTCCTTCAACAAGACAAACGAGGTCTCAAACCTCTATGATCCAGCAAGAATAATAAAATTTTTTTTACTTTTCTGCTTCTTTTCTTATAAAGAGACATGTTTAATTTTAATTTTACCTTAGTAATACGTTCTCGTAATCCCTTTGTAAATAATAATTTAGTAAACAACTGCAGCAACAACCTCAAGTTCTGTTGGGAGGCTGTAACTGCTAACCAACAATGTATTATGTGTGTTTTTAGCTATACAAGTTTGTGAAGATTTTTACTTTCTCGTATACGAAGTTATACAAAGAGAAAGTATTGTAATCGTCAAAAAATTCGAACTCGAGATTTTAACAAATCTCCACGTTTTAGACCTCCCTGAGTCCGAAAAACACAATTTTGGAATCATGTCTGTCTGTCTGTGAACACGATAACTTGAAAACTATTAGAGCTACGGGGATGAAATTTGGTATGTGGTCTTTAAACATAATTTGTAGTTTTCTATCAAATTTTGGACAAAATCCGTCAACGGGAAGTCTGTCTATCTGTATGTCCGCGGTCATTTGAACGCTATAACTCAAAAACTTGAATAGCTAGATGGATAAAATTTGGTACACAGTTTTATCGTCATGAATGTAGGTCCATATAAAATTTTGGGCCAAATCCGTCGAAAAGGAGCGTTCAAATTGCATATTCAATTTCTTTTAATCCGATTCTTATGCGCAAAGTACTGGTAGCAATCTGTTACTGTTGTAAATTTTATTTAGAGCAATAAATAATGTTTTCAAACATAAATTGTAACAATTTTTTTATTGTTGTAAATAAAATTCAAACCGATCTCATTATTTCAGCAAATCTTTTATTTACGCGCTTTTGCAATTGTTACGGTTGTGGTAGTATAAATTGTTTTCTTGGGAATTCAATTCCAAAGCAGAATTTTCGCTTTAGTATTCATTGCATTGTCTATTTTATCGCACCTGCTTCAAAGTAATATTTTTTTGAAACGTGGCAACATATATTTGATTTCAGGTTTGTTTGTTTGTTTCACTTTCTCGTATACGAAGTATACAGAGAGAAAGTATTGTAATCGTCAAAAAAAAATTGAACTCGAGATTTGACGAATCTCCACTTAGAAAGTATACGAGAAAGTTTAGGGGAGACCACTCCCGCTGGTTTTAAAATGCCTTTCTTTCAATAAAGGTTCACCTACCCAACCCGTTCTGGCTCCAAGTTCGGAGGTATACTGTGGTGTTGAAAGCTGTCGTGTTCACTTTTCGCATGATGGGGTGTTCGGGAGGGAAGGCCCGCCATCGGGGCAAGTTTTTGTACCCCGTTCACACAACGGGCTATTCAACTAGTAGAAAAATAAAGATCTGGCGAAAATTTGAGAGGGCCATCATCATGCCCCTCCTCTTGTACGGCAGGTCGTGCCCCCTGTCGGGGAGACCATGCCCCCCGTCAGTCAGACTCTAACGCCACTCCTGCACTGACGGACAGACAGATTTTCCTTTGAAGGATTTCGAGCAAAATTTGACAGAAATCTACAACTTTCGATAAAACACAACTTACCAAAAATATTATTCTTCAAGCTTGTTATGCTTCTAATTATCGTGTTAAAAGATAGGAAGATATAATTTTTTTTTTCAGATTCAGGGTGGAACTAAAACACGAGGCGATTCGTCACAATTTCGAGTTAAATTTTTTTTGACGATTACAATAATTTATCTTCGTGTATATGAAAATTATACATTTTAGATACATGATTTTCCATTTCATTGACATGATGAATGCATATATTTGATATAACGAGCAGTCAATGCAACGCCCATTTAGTAACAACGTTTCACGATTGTTATACAGCGAATATTTAATGGAGAGTCTCCGAAACCGCATCGTTTAAGAGCATCAATATATCTTTGTTAGCCCCAGCATTTGAGAATAAATGGTCACTGCACATCAATCACTCCCTCCCCCCCCCGTACTTGAATAATGCCTTGCCCATTCAGGTCAAAGATCGAAGATCCCATCCCCTCTTAAATAACTCCCTTTTCTATTCGTTTGCCCGATGAATCGCCTGGTCATCCCCTCAGCAGGTGCTGTCCACATATCGATCGTCTGCTAATGGACTCTGCAGGGAGGGGCAGATGATAGCCATATGGTAAATAGCACCATTAGTCACCATTTCTTGGGACAGAAATCGATGATTCTCTGGAGATCAGCCCTGCCTAATCGCTTAGAGTTGCCTGGATCTTCTTTTCCTATCTTTTTCTAGATTGCCATCAAATGTTTCTTTGGCATTGCCTTCTTTTCGTTTATTGAATTCGAGGACATTTACCCCATTCTGCCTTTTTGTTTGTTAAAAAAAGGAAGCCATCGATTGCGCAACAAGAGCTTGGTGGACATGCAAGAGAGTTGATGGATTGGTAACTATGAGATTAATCTGACAAAATTTTGACAAGTCGATAACTTTTTTGACATTAATCTTTCATATTTTTCGCTTCTTTTTCCTTCGTTTAGTTAGGGTTATTTACCCTAATTATCTTGTTTATTGAAAAACACATTGATTTTGTCACATAAGCGCAAAGGAAATGCAAGGAAGTTGATGGATTGGTAACTTTGGGACAGTATGACAAAATAGTCATTTTTCTCAATTTGATGACTTTGGGCGATAAAACTTGGTCCTTATTTTTACTATTTTTAGCTTCTTTTTTCGTTTATTACAGGCCATTTACCCTAGTTATCATGTTTATTGAAGAACAAATTGAATTTACCACACGAACGAGGTTGTTGTACATGAGAAAGTTGATGGGTTGTCATCTCTATTCGATTAAGAAGTCAAAATAGTGTGCTTCAATTTTGATTTTGACTAGATTGTCATCTTTAGGCGACGCATTTACAGAAAGCCGTTCTATATCATTACGATTATCGACCAAGTGGTGGCACATGAACAGATAAATATTTCAGTAATGCAGTGAAAACACCCAATTCACACACGCGATTTGGCGATTTGTAGGATATAATGAGAAAGTAGATCCCCCTGTGGTGAATTCGATTTTAATGCACTATAATCAGATTATCTGTTCAGCTCATGGTTTTAGAAGCACACTTAGTAGCTAAACAAGCACACCACCTATCTCAATTTTTTGAAATTTCAAAGAGGAAGAAAATATTCAATTTTTCGCAACCAATATTCCTGAATTTTCTTTCACATCTGGTAGGAACATGCGGTCTTATGTTTATATCAGATGTTTAAAAAAATTCCGAAATATACGTTATTGGTTGCAAAAAAATGAGTATTTTCTTCCTCTTTGAGATTTCAAAAAATTGAGATAGGTAATATTGCTTGTTAAGCGACGACTTACAGTTAAGAAGATAGTTTAGGTTGACTGTAGATGTTAGATGTAGATTTTAGTAGACTGTAGATTTTCTCTTATATATATATATATAAGAGAGAAAATCACTCATTGACTCATCAACAGAGCCGGCCTGAACAAAAGAGGGGCCCGTTACTAAGTTGACTTGTGGGGCCTTGAAACAAATTTCGTACAGCAAAATAATTCATTACCTTTTTCTATTTATTATACTGAGCAATTTTGTTTAGAACATGAAAATGATAAATAATTAAATTATTTTTAATAAAGTTAATATTTCAATCACACAAAAAAATCGAAAATAAGTTTACAATACGTTATTTTGGTTTCATTTTCTTACATGCTTTATAGCAAATTCATTGATAATATCATAATATAGTTTTTTTTTTGGTTTATTCAAATTCGTCATTTGAGAAGGAGATAACTCGTTTTGAATTAATGATAAATTTCAGGTAATTTTTTATTATTTTCAATATTAAGAAAGATATTTCTGAAGCTGCGACGGTAATTGGTAAATGTCAATATAATTTTTAGAACAGTAACAAAATTTGGATCCAGTGCAGATAAATCATTTTGAAATAAATATTGTAATAGTGTGATCCGGGAATGCAAAACTGGGCGACAAATTTTGATTTCACTAAACAAATCAATACAATCAATTTTGCAAAATCAGTCAGCGGCGTGGGGCCTAGTGCGCTTGCACCGTTCGAAACCCCATCGGGCCGGCTCTGCTCATCAACGAATCTCTAGACACATCAACGATTTTCGGGATTAGAAACTTGACATTTGGCAGGTGGTTGGTTTTTGGGTAGTAGGTGCTCACTAAGAAAGGATTTTCGAAATTTTAATTAGAATTTTAATTAATTAAAAATTACCTTAGAATTTAACATTTTTCCGCAATAACTTCGGAGCATATTATCGTACAAAAACCATTTTAACATCACCTTAAAGTTCAAAAAATTAACTTTTCAATGATACCAATTTCATTACCATGCTACATTCTGTTTAATTTTGATTAATTTTTAAAAGTGTTTTCAGACACAATTTCTAACAATGTTTTTATTGTTATCGTCTGTAGCTTTTTTTTTTGGAGAGCATGCGCGGATTTTTTGCATTAAAAGGTCATTTGACTCTACTTTCAATTATTAATGAGCTTAAAGTTCTAGCTGATTATTCTAAGCATAAAAAAATGTTAATAATAGTGCTTCTAGTCATTCCATATAATAGGGTGCAAAGAAACAATACTGAAAATATTTTTTTCTGGTTATTGCTCCGCCTGCTTCTACGAAAGCAAATAAATTGTAACAGTTTAAAGACATTTTCGATTAGAGTATTGAAATTGTTAAACTCCAAGTAAGGACTCCATAAAGCGTTGGTATGAGCAATTTAAGGAAACAGGAAAGGTGCGACCATCGGTCTCAGATGAAGTTGTTGAACGAGTGAGAGAGACTTTCACTGCTCAATTGCTTGTACCAACGCTTAATGAAGTTTTTACTTTGAATTTCGATACTTTAAACGAAAATATCTTTTTGTACTGTTACAATTGATTTGCTTTCGTAGAACCAGAGACGTACCAAATATGCCTTCTGCTACACAGTAGCCATTTTGACACTTGCGTTGGGAATCTCCCGTTGTAGCAGATTTAGAGAGCCGTAACAGCTAGTTACCAATCTGGGAAAAAATTGTTTAAACTACTCTCTCATTTAAAAAAAACGAAGTTTCTACATTATAGAGATTTTTTCAATCAATTTTTGAAATGAGTCCGATAATTTATGACCACCCTGTATTACCCATCATTTACCACAACATAATCCCCAGGGCTGAGAGCTGGGTCATATTCATTCATATTTGTCACTTAAAACTCTTGGCCTCGCTCGAAGAGTATAAAATCAATCCCTTCATCAAAATGTATATGTGAGTGATAACTCTCTACTCCAATTTGGTCTAAAATAACAAAAAAGTCTGTAGTATTGTCTGCTACAAGAAATGTTCTTTTTTCCTTTTTCGCTTCCTTGGTGCAAGATTGTCGAGTGCCTATGTGCAGGAGGACAGTTAAAAAGGCACTTTCTCCCCTCATTACGAGCGGGGGAGGCTATAAGGTCACTCTAAAATAGCGCCTGACAACAAGTGTGTCCAATCAGGCGTTGTTTTTTCTGTGACGCAAGGCCAGGATGTGAAGAGGGGTTAGATCCCTTCACTTGAAAAAAGATTATTCGAGAATCGAGACGCGCTGCTGGATGATTTTTTGGAAGAAAGAAAAAAAATGGTGCATATACTTCGTTCCGGTGGGGACGGTTCGAATTGTGTTCTTTTTGCTCAGTTTTTTGCACGAAAAAGAGTCTATAAATGCTCATTCATGTAAAGTCCCCCGTCTGGATTGTAGAATAAGGAGCGGACTTGTGTGATGGATAACAATTGACGAAGGAGGAATCCGACCATTTTGGAGATCGCAGGGACCGAACAGATAAGACCTTTTCCTTTATCAATATATTTTCTTTCGTATTTCATGACGAACAATAGTAAAAGTTATTGGACCCAATGCATCCCCCTCTTGATAAGGAGAAAAGAAAAAAAAGGAAACTTGAGGACTTTTTTAAAAAAAAATCTCTAGGACTTTTGAATTTCCAGGTTAATACAATATGTGTTTTTTTTTTTCTACATTATGTTCGCGAATGTTGATCAACATTATTAGTTTAAGAAAAGGGGGCCAATGATAATATGTAGTCTAGAGATATATAAGTTAATGTCAATGATTGTTTTTATGTATCAATATAAATAAACCTTTTAGTTCCTTTTTTTTAAATCAGGAGTAATTTTTTTTGCATTCATGTCTGACATTATTAACTCTTCTTTTTTTTATATTTATGCATGATATCTTTCCTTTGTTTTTATTTTTAATAAAAAGGATATTTAAAATATATACGAACAAATTAATTTAACAAATGCAATTTTTTAATCTAATGAACTGCAGGTTTGTATATTTAAGTGTTTATATATTATATTATATAATATCAAGTTAACAATTTATGTGTTTAAATATCAAGTAAACAATTTAACAATTTATATGTTTAAGTAATCAATTCATCAAGTAAACCACATAAAAAAGTCTTTTAAACATTGTACGATGATTAAAAGTACTGACTATCACATGTTTCTATGCAGCGTTTGTTGTGTATGCTATTTTGGAATAAGGCTGTTATAGCAATAGTATTATGCCCCAATAGACCGACATTTCGTACAATAGTGTATGAAAATAATCCTAAAGCTATATCGGTACAAACTAATGTATGATAGGGGTAAAACATGATGGTTGCACACTTTGCATTAATTTTGCAAACCGGCTTTTCAACCACATAATAGATCAGCTGTTCGGACGGATGAAATGCATTCCATAATGTCTAGCAATGTCAACACACACATCTGTTACTTGTGAAATACATAACATAACACCACAGCATACCCCCGAACTCGGAGTCAGGGCGGCTCCCTGTCGATTGGGTGGGTATGCGTGGAACTTTATTGATAAAACAAGAGCAAAAAAATTACATTTTATATATAAGGATACAAAGAGAGGAAATACAAATATAAACACTAACATATATACTTACATAAAACACAAATACACTAAACTAGACTCTGCGTCCTAAAATAATCACATGTACTTTTACATGATGCTGTTGATGACAAGTTAGACGTGTGGTTATTATTATTAGTTCACTCCTCAATTGCTTGTACCAACGCTTAATGGAATTCTTACTTTGCCATTAGACGTGTGGTGAACATGTGGCTGGGCTCTGAGACACTGAAACTGATTATCTGTCTCTGGTATGGAATGTTCCTGGAGAGAGGAGAAGAAGGGCGTGGTGGGAGACATGAGCTTTGTAGTAGCATGAACAATGCAGGCTATTGTGGAGTTATTCTGGCTGCTCCGATTTAACTAGGTCTTGGCTGGTGACAAAGTTGAAGAAGTCTATTATTTTGTTTGTTAGTAGGCGGTGGTTGGTTATTGATTTCAACCAGGCTTCAATGTGTTGATCTGCTGAACACCTGAGGTGGTAAGAAAGCGTGAGGCTGCACTTGGTGGCATAGTGAAGAGGAATGCCAGGTTCTCCACAGGCACGGCAGTTGACCTGGTGTTTTCCGAAACGGAAAAGATAGGATCTGAAGGGCCCGTGTCCTGTGATAAATTGGATGAGCTGTTTCGGCCAGTAATAATTTGAGGTCCGACCATCTTAATGACTTCATATGTGGAGCGGCCATTAATGCCATCATCCCAACGCCTCTGCCACTTGGCCAGTGCTCGCTGTTTGAGATCTGGTTTTGCACTGCTTCTAGGGGGGGGGACGTGAGCACTGCTGCCTCCGTGGAAGTGATTGCCTCTTTGGCCAGCTCATCAGCTTTCTCGTTCCCCAGGTTCCCTACGTGAGCTCTAATCCAACCCAGCCTGATGTTAAGAGTGTTATAAAGAGAGTCTTGAATGGACCTCTATTGGGTTATCTGGTTTAATAGGGCTTCCTGTGAAATACAGGAAACCCTCATTCATTTATTAAGCAACTGTTACATCAGCCAAAAGTTACCATCTGATGTGACTGCAGCGCTAATTTCCAAATCTGGCCGTTTTTCTGTGATAAAGTAACAGTCTTTTGCGGGAAAGGTCTTTTATGACTGATGAATGCTATGCAACCCGGCTACGGAACACCATTATTCCGAAACTGCATTTGCGACAAACACCACTTTTTGCAAGACGGGGTATCACAGCATATTGCTACAAGTTTGCAAAAGCTTCTACATTCAGCTTTCGACGAGAATCGCATCCTCAGCCGATCCAATCCGCATGCGTTGCCACTGAGATATCCCAAACTGACATCATGTGACTTTTGGTTGAGGGGATACAGGAAATCAGAAGTGTACAAAGGCCAACAAGCGACAGTGGCAATTTCGAATCATACCTTTCGGCAATTTGTGTCTGTCATAGCCAGAGAAGTATGGCTTAATGCTGTGATCATTGTGATTTCTTGTCTGACAGCCATACTCCTGAACATGGGTGGTGCCCAGTGGCGAACTGGCCAGGTTGCCAGCTTGCCCGATGGCAAGTGGGCCCCTTAAACATAAGCTTATATGGGCCTCCAGGATCTGTGTATGTGAAAGAGAGAGAAAGGGAAGATTTTTTTTCTAGAGAAATTCCTGCGTCTTTTCTAAAGCAAACAAAATAGCAAGTAGTTTTATGTTCTTCACACAACCTTTTCTTTCTGTGCAAGGTCGGGACGCAATGACCACTCATATCACCTCCGGCAAGACGGAAGAGTGACCCCTCTGAGCAGGAAAGCTGCGGTCCTTGGAAATGTCTAAATAACATTCTTTTTTTGTTGTTAGTGCTTTTTACAGTAGTAAAACTGACGGAGAAGCGAACAAAGAAAATAGTCTACTTCCGACCCTCTGAAACTTACAAGGGGAGGGGAAATCATGTAATTTGACAAAATGGTATCCGTGGGACACTCGCAGGACCAGGGGATAGATGTATTTCTCTGGCCCTTTTCCTTGGAGGTGGGAGGCTATGGGAGTGCTTCTTTGGGTATGTTAACTAGGTTGTAAAAGCAGTAAAAGGCTTTTTCTTTCGTGTGTGTGAGGAGTGGTATTCCTGTTTTCAGTCAGCAAAGAAAGAGTAGAAAATGCAGAGGGAGACTCAGATTTCCCCTCTCTTTACATGGCTTTTCTAGTATTAAATACTGACAGCGGCGGACAGCTGAATAATTCATCTTATTAACTGTATGGATTAAATTATGCCAGTCAAATTTAAATTCACCAACTTATTTAATTTTTGGTAAGCTGAAGCCATTAATTGTTACAAAAAACCAAGAAATAAATTAGTTAAAAAATTGAAAAAACTTTGGACAGGAAATGTATTAATATTTGAACTAAATTTTGATGTAGTATGTTTCGCATCTGATGAAATTAATGACTTAGGTTTTTACATTCAGCAAATAAAAAAGGCTAAAAATCTTGAGAGTCAATGAAGTTATTTTTTTTAATTGGTCAAGCATAATTCTAATTTAAATTACAATTATTACACTTTATTAAGCTAATTATAGAGTCAATATTTAACCAAATTAAACACAAGTGAATAATATAATCTCCAGGATAAACTTTCTTTTCATAACAGGAAAGATGAGTTTTAAGATCATTGCTAAAAATTAAATATATCATAATAATATTGTAAATATGTCTAAAAAGTAAATTTATTTGAAGTAATGAGGAAAGAAAAAATTGGGCTAAAAAACTGATGAAATGGAATGCAATTTTTGCTTTAAAAAGTTTTTATATCGTAAGATGAAAATATAATTATATATCATGCTTCTTCTTTATGAGGAGAAAAATATAAGATTTATTGATTTGAAGCAATGAAAGTTGATTGACTTTCATTACAACATTCCAAAGTATTGTTAAATAATTATGCTTAAAAATATTTTTAAAAAATTGCAAAATTAAGGAGAAAATCTCACAGCAACTAAACTGGCATCATATTGAAAGATAAAAATTTTGAAATTTAATAATGTGTAAAAATTATGTTTATGTGATAATATTTTTTGAGTTATAGTTGAAAAAATTCCCAATTCTTGCTTAATTTTTAATTAATTAAAATTTAAAAACTTTCTTAGATGCATATTCCTACGCTCTTATAGTATGTTTGCACCAAATTTGGTGGCTTTAGATTCAACGAACTGTAGAACATCAACAGACAGACAACAACCTACACATACATTCTCTTTTATTATTTATTGACAATTTGCATACAAAAGCATGATCAGAAGCAAAACATAGAAATAAGACTATGGTACTCCGTGTTAGATTTTATTGCTTAAAAAATAAAATGCATCTATAACTTATAATTTTCTTGTTTTCAACTGTCTTGTTTGAAATTGATTTAGTACAAAAGTTCAGTTCTTTACATGTAAAGAGGAATTGTTCGTCTTTTATAAAAATCTGCAGTTTTTGCCCAAACTTGATGAAAATTTTCGCATGTGCTCTTTAAAACAAAAGGAGAATCACTGTCAACTTTTCAAAGTCCTGTAGTTAATTAAAATTTCAGTTATTAAAAATTGAACAAGATTTTGTTGTTTTCCCCGTGAAATTTTTCATAACTCATTTCAGAAGAATGGTTTTTTGATTATTTTAGAAATTCAAAAAATTATTTTTGTAATAATATAAATTTAATGACAAATTACGAAAATATTATTACTACAAATCACTAAACTAATAATCATTAAAAGAACTTCCTTCCCTCACTCTTACAAAAAATACTCTACTAATGGACAACATTTCTCCTTCACGCTTTGTCGCTAAAACCGTATAAGAAAAATTTAACCTAAAGAATTTAAAATCAAATATTTTTCATATTATTTTCGTTATTTTACTCGGGAAATTGATTTTAACCCTGTAGGTGAGAAGTTTATTGGTATTAGACTTGGTGGCAACTTTGAATTCTTGGTGTGTATCTAAAAATAATATGCTATGCTGTTATCAATTCCTTGCTTTAGTTTAAACTCATTTAATCCAGTTTTGTGGAGCGAACTATTAGAATTTAATTTTAGGGTAGGGTGGACCTTGAAGAACAAAGTCAAAATAAAAATCATCACTGGGAGTTTGTCTTCCATCCCTACATTAAAAGGTACTAAAATCAAATACAAATTTGTAGGATGTCCAAAATTAAATTTCTGAATTCAAAGTCTTGTCAGTCTCATCTGGGTCAAAATATATTGGAAAACCAGACAATGATCTCGTCACAGAGAAAAAGTGCTCCTTCTCTGTGGAGCTTGCAAACCGTTTTGCTAAGATCGCCACCGAATATGATTAAATATAATCCATATATAATCCATGCACTTATTCTTTTATCAAAGGGATTTGTAAACAACGTGTATGAGGGGTTATAATCCCAATGCTAAGAATAACCGCTTAATAACTAATAAATACTAATTATCCATGAGTCTTTCTCTTCATTAGAATTTAGTTGGAATAATTTCATTATTTAGATTTAGTTCAGTTGAGAGTCCCGATTATGGGAAAGTTGGGTTTCTATATTGTGCCGACCATTATGCTTGTTTTTACCTTTCCTGTTCTTAATAGCCCTGCATCGATTGAAAATATATTAAAAGAACTTTATCTGTAAGGAGTGAAATCCATTTTTGAGATATCAAAGCATATTTATAATAATATTAGTATTCGGAATGAATGATCTGATATTAGTGAATTCTGTTCTTCAAAGCTAAAGATAAAGAACAGATTTAGAAGTTCATTTTCTGAAGAGAACTTGGAATTCTCTGTATATTACTATCTATTGGAAAGGAATTGTTAGATGATTTGGATGCAGAAGTAATTATTGAAATACCATCTAGTAAACTCAACAGCTGACTAGATATCTAGTAAACTTAAACGCTTACTGAGTTCTGTACTTTTGAGTTGTTAATCTTTTAAAGTAAGAAGTATTCTTTAAATTTGTTGAACTTGGTACATGGTTAGCTCTATAATTTCGGTTTGGTTTAAAAGTTCTAAAAATAACAGTACAGTTCCAAAATTACAGTAAGCTATACATCCACCAAAAATTATTTAAAATTCAATCATAAATTTGTTTTTGTATTCCGTAATTCTTACTTTCAATAATATGTAATAATACATGTATACTTTAATTAGTAATTTGACTAGCGAAGCGAGGTCCTGTTTTCACTGGACCGTTCGAGCGAAAACAGTTTGTTTGTCAGTAATTTACTAACTTGTCTAATATAGTCTGTTTGTCTGTAATTTGTTTTGTCACGATAAAACGCGTTGTTTGATTTTCTTTGAATTTGACATGAATGCTCTTTGATGTCGGCGAAAACGACCGTATGTATTTTTTATTTCGTTTCAAGATGGTAGACGCTTAAATGGTTGCGTTTCATGTAATGATGTGTTTTTCCAACGATTGTAGCCAAACGAAACTTCGTTCATAATGCATCCAAAGATACCTCTAATAATAACAAATTACATTTAATTGCGATTTTGTTAATATTGATAAAAGCAGACATTTAATTGTACTTTAATTAATAATGATAAAAGCAGAGACTTGCGCAAATAATTTGAATTTGGAAAATAAATGGCTAAACTTTTAAAGACTGAAATGAAGAGCAGATTTTTTTGGGGGGGGGAGGGGCGAGGTCTATTGTTCACAGAACTACTAGTATATATAACAGATTTTTAGATAATAGCAATATGTAATAATTTATATAGTATATCATGTCCATTTATTGATTTTAATTGATTATATTTATAAGAAATAAAATTTTAAAAATTATATAGAGAAAAAACACTTTCGATATGAGTGGGCCCCCATTGACTGCTGGCAACGGCTATTTTCAGACCCAGTCCGCTACTGGTGGTGCCAGTGGGGTTCCGGGGAGGGCCAAGGCCTCCTTTCGGGGACGCTGTACCCCCCCTCCCGTCGGACAAATTTTTGTATCCCGTTCTCACAACAGGCTATTCAACTTGTAGATAAATAAAGATCTAGCGACAATTTGAGAGGGGCATCATTACGCTCCTCCCCTTGTACAGCAGATGATGCCACCCCCCTGTCCGGCAGAGTCCTGCTCCTGAACGTCACTCCTGCTCCTGAACGCCACTCCTGCTCCTGAATGGAGGACAACACGTTGAACATTTGTTCGCTGTTACTCTATTGAACATGTTATCCTACGTAATGCATCTCTCCATAAGCTGCAGCGGCATAGAATGTAGAATATGCTGCCCAAAAATTCAGGTTTGGCGATAAAAAGTTATGGCTTTCTTTCCATTTTTTCTATACAAATGGCATTGTTTTAGCTTTATTCGTTTGCAAATTATGAATTTTTAGTTTTTACAGACTTCAGGAACAGCCTATGTATAACAGAAATACATACCAGAGAAAATGAAATTATATAAATTTGCAATGCAGATTCATATATAAAAGTTTCATCTTCTAAATTACTAAAAAAATAATTTATTCATTAAGGAGTTTTAACACAGACTTCATAAATTATAGTTTTATTATTCCGTTCATGGAGGCCTTATTACCTACTCTCATTAGCATGTCCTCTTGACACAACAAAGCCATAAAACAACTCCCAAACGTCTAGCGTTAATTTGCTACAAAGTCAATTAAAAATGTATTTGAATAGAGAAAATTATCCTTATGCAAAAATCATGATAATTAAATAATGTAACCGAAATTAATTCTGGTGATACAAACAGGGTTGTTGTTATGTTGTTACTAATCCCTCTCTGTCTAGCGGCAGACCAATATGCCCAGCTAAAGTCAGTAGGCATAGGAGCCAAGTCAGACTTCTACCCTTTGGGTGCTCCTTAAAAAGAAGCTGCACAACCACCCTCAACCATGAGCTTTACACAAACAGGGAAATTTTATCTAACAAAGTTACAGCAGCTAATAATATTTTTTTAATCCAAAGGTAGTTTTTTTTCGCCTATGATTCTAATTTGTTTTCCGAAACAGTTTTTGAAAATTCATCTGGGTCTTCCTATTACTCTGATTTTAACCAATAATTAGTTTTTTATCTAGAATGTAACAATTCTGCAATGCAAAACGTGCTTTGTCAGTTTAGAGTTTGAGCTTTCTGCTTATCAAGCCAATTTCAACTTAAAATCATTTTTTGAAAAATCACGTTTCCTGATATTTTTAACAGCGTCATTTTTAATGATACAAGTAATTTGACACTATTTTTTAAAATTTAAGAATGCATAATTACTTTATTAAAAGGAATTGCAAAAAATAACTACCCTTTCTTTGCTTTTTGAGCATAATTTCTGCTTAAGAAAATGTCCATACAGTTTCTTTTCAATTTCAAAATTATATCATATTTGATCATCTTGACCTTGAAAAAATTATTATAATTATTAATAGCAAACCATTATAATTATTATTTATATATTGTAATTATTTTCCGCATTCCAATCTTGATATGAATAGTTTCTCATACTCATAAATAGCAGAATTTTTATTAATTTTAATTATTTTCTGCTTTTAAATCTTGATATAAATTGGTTCTCATTCTCACTATCAGGTAGCGCCACTGATACGAAAACAATATTTAATTTAATTAATTATTAAGTGATAATTAAGTTCTGAAAATATTAAAACAGTGTACTGTCATCGAGAACTCTTGGGTGTAGAAAATTTCAAAACTCTAGCACATCAGGAAAACTCGATTACAAAATTACATCTTTATAAATATGAAAAAAGAGAAGGTAAATAAAACTGTTTAAAAAGAGAACTTCATTCTCCGAATATTGAAATGTTTCATTTTAAAATCAACTAAGTTGGAAAAGACCATCTTATGCCCTATTCCAACTGATTTTTCTCTGAAATATAAATGTAGAATGGTTAATTGAAAATTATTAACTATTAAATGAATATAGATGGAAGTACGAGTCAGCCGCCAGTAAATTACATAATGAGTCCTTGAATGGATCATGCGTAGATTGAACGGATCACCCGTAGTGTTTTTCATCGTTAGCAGACGACTCCAGTCAATTGAAGTAAATAGTCGTGTCTGCGAGCGACAGAGCAGATTTATGGAGCGTTGGCAGCAACTTCGGTTGCGATGGTTTGGTGTATCTTTTTGGCCGTATAGTAATGGTAACTCTGGTTAACTTTAAAACCCCTCTTAAACTTCATCTGTAAGTAGTTCGATTCTAAAATAACGCTGATGTCTCTCAATAAAGCTGTTTAGTTTCCTAATACTGAGTATTCCTTATCGACGTACATACCCTAGCCCTCTGAATGCCCAATTAGTTTGACCTTTTAATTGTCATGTTAGAAAACTTAGCTTTTAAAGTAAATGAGACAAACTATTTTGTATTTAATTATATCTCTGAAATCTTAAGAATACTTTATCCATGATTATTTAAGAAAATATACTTATAAATACGAGCTATCCGCTTTTGAACTGAACATGAAAAACGAAAAAAGACGTTTGCGCCGCTCGGAGGGCTAGCCATGTGCCTAGCCAGACACCTCTTTTCTAATTAGCAGCTGTCTAGGGGTATGATTCTGGCTTTGGTTGCGATAGGTCCCTGGATAGTATCCTAAAGTGGTGTCTTTAACCGGGATTGGGATTACACCCGACCCTACATAAATGCCTTAAAAAATACCAGCAGGTCAAGCAAAAAGTATAATACGAAAATTGTACCAGACACTTCCATGCTATTAACTACCGTAATTACTTTGAATATTTTAAATTTTCGTTAGGTGTAGGCTCGAGTCATCATTTATATGAATGGTAAAGTAACAACAAGTCCTGCATTAGCTGGGACAGGCCCAGTTTCCAACTCTGTTCCTAATGTCATTATCTCCTTATTATACTGAATAATGGCTATTGACGATCGTAATTCCTCTGAACATTATTAACTTCTGTTACGTTTAGGCTCGTTTTCTCATTTGCACGAATGATTAAGTAACAATAATTCTCGGATTTGCTGGAACAGTCCCATTTTCCAACCTTTCGTCCTTGATATCACAATCTTTGAATTATATTCAATGATAGTTATTGACTCTCTCCTGATATCATTAGTGTGGATGATAAAGTGGCAAGAAGTCCCGGATCATTTAGGACAATCACGATTTTTAAATTCTTTTTCCTGCTTCACACTTTCCTCGCCTTCTTTAATACTTAAAGCGTACTGGATTGAAGTAGTAGTAATGGTAGTAGAAGAGGTTCAAAACGACCAAGCCTGTCCTAAAGGGTGTGAGGCCTAAAGCTGGGCATTCATCAGTACTCTATTTCATTCCACTTGCCCCAACAACTGGTTTGTATTCCGCTCATTCCACTCGAAACGTTTAGGCAAGTCATTCACGGATGTTAAAAAGTTTTTTTTGATACACCTTCTTTGAAAAGGTTCAAAATCCCAGACTTACTCCCCCCCATTTTCCCCCCCCCCCCCCGCGGGAATTTAAGCGTTTACTTTCAACATGACTTACCCTCTTCGCGGGGTCCCAATCTAGGCAGAGGTTTTGTTTTCCCGCTACCCTCTCAGCGAGGTGTCAAAAGGCCATCCGGCCATTTCAATTTGATTTCAAACTATTCGGAATTCCAACACTTCCAATTCTCTACAATAAATTTCATAGGGTTTCCACATTGACGAAAGGTTTTTCCTTCCGGTGTTCCAAAAATCGCGGATTGGAACAGAGGTGAATGTCCCGCTTTAAAGAAGTCGGTGGAGAAGCTTAGTTTCAAATTCGGTGGCATTCTCCGAGAGGAGGAAGTCAGGTACAAATAAATAATCCGAGAGGCCCCATACCAAAAAGCTTGCAATCTATAGATTTAGGAGCAAACTGCATCATAGTTGCACTCCTGGACAAAGTCGCTCTATGATATAGATGTAAACGCAACCTAAAAACACACCATCGCACAAAATCAAACACACGTTAACCCCAAAAAATTAATACAAATTCCCACTCAAGGGATGACTAATATAAAGTATTAATCGGTTAAAATAACTATAAATCTGATAACAACCCTAAGTATCACTTACACACCAAGCAGAGAGACCGCTGCTTATAAGCATATCAGATCTGGTAGCCATACATGATACAACATAAAATCACAACATCAAATACTGGGTTACTGGGAATACAGAATATGTAGTCAGTCACGGAGACCAGATTTTCGTTAATGAAGTTCGACTGTACCTGCTGACTTATTCGATTACGCCAAAACCTTTTTGATATTTTTCAAAGAAAGCCGTGACTGGACTGCTATTTCTACCAACTGATAAAGATCTTCAAGGTTAGGGCAGTTGGCCAACACTTGTAAAAAAGCATTTGACGTTGACTTTTTCAATTGCCTTCGAATCTGACGTCATAATTTTATCCCGGAGGCATAATATTCTGATTCCTCACGTACGCTAGCACTTACTACCGTTTATTTTTAACGATTTCGCTCTGGCTCTGATTCAAGTAAGATTTTAAAGCGTTTTTATGGTGCCCATGAATGAACCTCAAAAGCAATTCAGTACAGCTTAGTCATCTTTTTTAACAAGCTTTCAGTTGCAGCAGATAAAACTGGTCAACTATTAGTTTGGGAAAATCTGTCTAGTTATTGTTCTCGTTGTTTCTTGCGTAGGACTTAATGAGGTAGCCTTGAAAAAATAATAATATTGTGGTTCAATCACTTGTTGCAGGGCCAGAATTGTAGGCAGTATAGCTAGAAAGGGTTTTACAGCATTCTGCAGTAGCAAAATGTCAGTTGGAGTGGGAGTTGGTGTCGCCATGAATCCACGTTTTCATTCCTGGATTTTAAAAATTATTTTCATGACAACGTGCCCTCAAATAAATGTATTTAAAATTTTACTTGGGCAAAATAAAAATGGCCATCTAAATAAACTCAATTATAAAAAATAAATAAAATACTTTCATTCAATGTGAATGGAGACGCGCCTGTTAAAATTTTTCAAAAAATATAATTTTTTTACGTTTTTCCACAACAGTGAAGAAAATAGAGTAATAGTTCAAGAAATGTACTTCCTCATGTTGATGGATTTGGTCTAAAATTTGCAAATTTGGAATTTTGATGTAAGGACGACAAGAAAAATTTCATCTACCTAGGTGATTGCGACTTTTAGTTATCAGGCTCTCGTGCGCAAGAATAGAGAGATAACCTTTCTTTTGAATTGAGGAAAAAGTAGAAACCCATCAAAATTTCGAAGTCGAATTTTCTGAAGTGTTTCTTGAAGTACTTTTTCTGACATACATTTTCTGAAAAGTATTTCAGTACTAAGTTTCTGAAGTACTTTTCTTGAAAAATTTCAAATACGAGAAAATAAAAACTTTCCTACTCCAAATCAAACGTGTACCATATGAATCATATTAAGAACTATTAATTAAATTATTTAAAACTAATTTAAAAAAGCAAAAATACAGGCGATGTCACTCTGCACAGTGTAGGTTGATACAACAGTACCATTCTTTTAACTGTCGCGTATATTGCAACTCGGATTCCCGATAAAATTTTCCAAAAACTGATACACGTCTTCTTAACCATCTCTGGG
>BGPR01014224.1:13168-39768 GCA_013235015.1 Araneus ventricosus | reverse complement strand
ATCTCCACGCGCATGCGTACTGGTTTTATCTTACACCCAGCCGTTTGGTAATCACGCCGGTTTCTAATTCCACTTCCGCGTTGGACGACCTTCGGAAATCGTGGTATGATCGGTTTCGATTATTTTTTTTCTCCACTGCGTTTGGGGTTCCTGTTCATTTCACTGCCTTTTAGCTTATTTTTTTCTCTACAATGTTAGGAGTTTACGAGAAAGTTTAGGAGACATCACTCCCGCTGGTTTTCTCAGATTTCTCATCGGATTTTAAAAATTCTATGATCGTCATCAAGATAAACATAAAAATTAAACATGAATGAAAATAATACGATTCTCTAATAAAGTGATTAACTTTGCACTGGTGATGAATTTTACAGAGTACAGGAGCTCAATGACCCACAACCTCAAGAATAGGCTGAAACTAGAATATGGCTGTTAAATAAGAGAAAACGTTTGATTCGGACCTTAATGTTTTGAACCTAAAGTAAAGAATTGTTAGAAACCTGTAAGAAATACGGAGTAGAGGAGCTCAATGACCCACAACCTCAAGAATAGGCTGAAACTATAATATGGCTGTTAAATCAGAGAAAACATTTGATTCGGACCTTAATGTTTTGAACCTAAAGTAAAGAATTGTTAGAAACCTGTAAGAAATAAGCAGTAGAGGAGAAAATTTCATTGAATTTTAACTACAATAAAGACTACCTTCATTTTTAAAATTTGTGCTTGCAAAAAAATTTTTTCATCGTCGAAAAATGTTTTTAGCGTCCCTGGACACACCTTCATTCACTTTAGAAACGAGGGGGAAAAGTTTGCGTTTTGTTATTGCGCCTGAGCAGCAGGACTGGATGAAAAATGCAAATCCTCTGTAAGGAAGTTATAGACAGTGGCAACTCATCAACTCAAAAACAGGCAGTGTTGCAAAAAACATCTCAGGATAAAAACAGAATTTTTTGAAAAGTTTTACTTCTAAATTGCTCAAAATGTTTTATTGCAATTATCTGAATTGTATTTTAGAAAATTACTGACACATTTTTTTTTGATGTTTAGCTACTCATTAAAAAAAAAGCTTTTTAAAGCAGACGATGGTGAAAGTGAAATCAATAATAGAATTGTCCAGAGAAATCAGTGACGCTAGGGGAGGAGTTAAAAACAACTCCGCCCCTTTGGTCTGCGGCATTAACGAACGCCCAAATCCGACGATTTCTGTTAGGGAGTCAAACAACTGAGACAGGTTTTTTAAATGTATAAATGAGCTGAGTTACTACCGTTTTACTTCTTTTTCATTTATGCTGATTCATTACCCTCATTTCAAGGACCAGTTGGAAGTTAGTGTCAATTGATTCAAGATTTCTGTTTTTCATGCTTTTAATTTAGAATACTTTCATTTTCGTCAAAAGGGTTCTTTAATTTTCATACTAAATTTTGGAACTGAATATTTATATATTTTGCATTTAATATTTTTTCCTTAACCGTTCTTATATTGAAAGGATCCTTTTACTTAAAGATTTAAAATTATGGTGCATGCTATTGTTAATATTTTCTTTCAGCACTTTCTTAAATTTTGTATTTGGTAACACATTTTTTCTGTTAGCGTATTTTGCATTATGTTTACTCGGACACAATGAAAGTAATTGTTAAAAATAAAGTTATTAACAAAACAAAAGTTAGTGTCAAGTGATTCATCAGTTCTGTTTTTCATGCTTTTTTAAATTTCTTAACCACTCTGCCAATGTGCATGAGATATTCTAATACAACTTTCGTAAGTAAATCTGCTACAATCAGATCCGAGATATATTGTATCCAAATAATAATGAATGAGAACAAGCGTAGTAAAACAAATCACGAGAGTGAAGGCCATTCTCAGGTGTGTGCGGGGGCGAGGAAAAAAAGAGCATCACGCACTTGACCTTGCACCAAAGGACTGCAGCGACTGCACCCCAAGCCACTGCCAAACTCAATGTGAGGAAACTTTGGTTTCGTTTTCCAATGCGTCACTTAGCAGTTGTGCAACGAATTTTCATGTTTCCAGGGGCTGTTTCTGAACAGCCCCAACTTGTGCATCTCCTACTAATTGATATATTTTTTGTCTTCTTCCTTCGTTTTCATTATTTTTTTCCACATTTTCGTTGCAATTCAATGAGAAAAAATAACCAAATAGCATGGGAAAGAAAAAAAAAACCCTGAAAAACAAGTTTGAAAATAATTTCAAGGGGTGCTGTAGCTATACAGCCCTAATGCATGAGTAGCCACTGGTTAAGGAACTAAATTTTCTGCTTTATATTTTTAGTGTTTCTCTCGAAAGTTGGAAACACTGAAAGGTGAATAGCATTAGATTGTTGATGGATTTAAATATTATGTGCAAAATTAAATAAATTAATGATTTAGTTGATACACTAAAAAAATTGGGTGTGCTGCAGTTCCGCAGTGCCTATAAGTGAGCTACTCCTGGAAATAAAGATTAGTGACAGTTTAAATTTTAACATTTGATATTCCAGATACACCCATTCCGCATTAATTAATCTTAGAAAGATAACATAGAAACTGTTTGGATGGGAATTGATTATATTAGCCTCCCATTGCAAACAAAGATGTAAAATAAATATTTGGGGGGCCATTGTAAATTACTTTACTCTTAGAAAATAATTTAGATTTAAATCATTTTGTTAAAATGTAACTAAATCTATTTACTAATCTAAGTCAGTTAAATCTGTTTATGCCATCTAAGTTTGATTTCTTTTCATTTGTAATTAATCAGAGCCTCATTTGATTATTTTGCTTCTTAGGCACATTTAAGCTGTGCTAACTTTGGGACAATTGCTTCGTGAAATAGGAAGTCATGTTGGCCAATCAACAATCTAGTGTGAGAGAAATATACAAGCACAGAAACAGAATAAAAGGGACGCAGCAAGCCACTGTCCAACCATCCACTTTTCCCTTATACAAAAAATCGCATGATTTTTGGGTTTAGATTCAATTAATGTCCCATGCTAAAGCTACACAAGGGCTATTGTGAGAAGTACCTCATTCTTTTGAATCGGAATCAGATAACGAGGGTAGTTGAACTGTAATCCCTCACCATCCAAACTTTTGAACCACACCAATGCTGGATGTTTGATAACAACTGATCTAATGTGCATTAGGGTGGGCCGAAAAACACTTTTTTTCGAAATCGCTATTCAAATAGTGCGGAAAGGGTTCTCTCTGGGTTCAATAAACATGGTGTAAAATATTTTTTTGATTGGATAATATCTTCTGCCCCCGCATCGCACTTGGAATTTGGGTAAAAATTGCAATTTTTACTCGGTATAAGAAATATAATTATTTTTCAATATTGCTATTCTAATAGTGCGGAAGAGGTGCCCACTGGGTTCGATATGAAAGGTGTAAAATATTTTTTCGATAGAATAATATCTTCTGGTCCCGTATCGCAACTGAAATTTTGCAATTTTTGTTAAAAAGTACACTTTTCCTTGTCTTTTCATACAGGAAACGACTTCGGAATACTGCTGATATAAAGGCTCACAATTCGTATTTAAATCATACACAAGCAACGCCTAACGCAGAGTATGAAGATGAAGGAACGGATTGTTTTTCAGATATATCTAAAGTAATTTTAAATCTGAACACTTAAAAACCATCAACATCGAACCGTTTAATCTCTCTTACTGATCCTAAGTACAAACAATTAACTCCGTTTGTAGCTAAATCATCACAAATGCGACTTGTCCTCCCTTCAACTCCTGTGGTTGGCGACAGGTGTGGCGTCTCGGACCGGGCTGTGGCTGCGATTGCTTCAAGTGTTCTTCACGATGTCGGTCTCATAACTAGCAACAACTCAGATTTGGTGGTTGACGAAAACAAGTTGCGAAGGGAAAAGCTAAAGTTAGAAAGGATTTAAAATTCCAGGCTTTAAGTGAAGCTCAGGCATTAACGTTGAAGGGGCTGTATTTCGATGGTTGTAAAGATTCTACATTGATAGAGGAGAGAGTACATACTAAAAGATACACGAGAAAAGCAAAAAAGGAACGTTTATGTCTTATTGAAGAACTGGGTTCACGTTACATTACTCATTTGAGTCCATCATTTGGCACCGCAAAACAGATTTCCGCGACTATTATTAGATATTTTGAAGGGATCACAAGATATCTTTCTCAGCTTTTGGCAATTGGCTGTGACGGCACATCTGTTAATATCGGATGGAAATCCGGTGTAATTCGGCGTTTGAAACTGAAACTTTGTAAACCTCTGCAGTGGATAATATGTCTCCCGCATTACACTTACTCTGAGGCATCTGTTTGAAATGTTGGATGTGCAAACAAATGGTCCAAAATCATATTCTGGTAATTTTGGGAAGGCGCTCCTTACATGTGAAACTTTGCCAGTTACAACTTTTGAAATTATTGACGGCGAATTAACAACAACAGATAGACGTGACTTAAGCAAGGATCAAATGTACTTATTAGAAATATCTCAAGCATTGTGATTGGGAAATTGTTCTGATGAGCTGGCTAGACGCAGTCTTGGTACATTATCACATTCACGCTAGCTGACAACAGCCAACAGAGTTCTAAGATTATATGTTAGTTCTCCAGCTTTTTCTTTGAATTTGAAACAAATCGATGAGTTTGTTATGAAAGTTTACACTCCAAACTGGTTTAATATAAAGTCTAAACACTCGCTTAAATATTGAGCTAAGCGTGTGTAGAATACTATTTCTAGATCCAGGTATTTATCTCAAGACCTCAAGGACGTCATTGATGGAGTAATTTGTAGAAATTCGTTCTTTGCTCATCCTAAGAATATCTTGCTATGTATGTTGAAGTATGAAAGAATGTACATCAGAGAAATTGCTGCACGACGTATAATTAAGTCTAGAGAGTCATCTTCCAATGTAAAGTCAGTACGTGTCTTTCTCCACCATAACTTAATTTTGAAACAGCTGACTATACGGAAATGATTGACTGATCTTCAATTACCATTACTTCTCCACCAATCCTCCGTAATATATCCACTGCCTTATTTAGATACATTGTGCGTGATAAGAAAAATCCAGAATGGGACTTCGTTCACTTCCCATATGACACACAGGCAATGGAACGGTGTGCCAAGTTAGTGACAGAAGCATCCATTAAGGTCTATGGGTTTCAAAATAGAAACGGGTTCATAGATCACATTCTTTTCCCGATGCCTGAATTCGACAATAAGGCTGATTTCAAGCCTCTTCCTGCTGATTAAGTGCAAGTAAACTTTTGGCATTGGCATGTCATAACATCCTATGGTTACAATATTCTTAACAAATATTATATTAATATATTATGACTCAGCAATTATTTAATAATTTTCAGGTAATATAATCAATTGTACCACACAATACAACAATAAACAGTGTTTGTACCCATCTATTTTTCAGGTTTGATTTACTTCTGTAATACATAAAAAGTGCACTTTTTTTCAAAAATTGCAAAAATTCAATTGCGATGCGGGAACAGAAGATATTATTCTATCGAAAAAATATTTTACACCTTTCTTATTGAACCCAATGGGCACCTCTTCCGCACTATTAGAATAGCAATATTGAAAAATAATTATATTTCCTACACCAAGTAAAAAGCCGATTCACAACTCCGATTCAGATAACCAGATTAATTTATGTTCACAAAAAGTATTACAATTGCCTTAGCTAATATATCATAATACAGATAATTAATAATATATTCATATACATGCATACTTTCTTTCTTTTGTTTGCTAATAAATAAACTGAAAAGCATTTTTTTTTACACAACTGGAATTTCCAGCCTGAGTTCACAAGCAGAAAGGGTATTGCTTCTAATATTACTCTTTATGCCTTAAAGTAAAATCAATGTGCATAAAAAATTTTAAAAAAATAAATAGAAAACAAGGAGTCAAAATCCAAAAACATTAAATATTTACTTTTATCAAAGCAAACAAAAATTACTGTCAATAGGGGTTGATTCAGACATTTTAATTAAAATTTTTGCCAAGGTTTATGTTAAGTGCACTGTCAACAGTTAATATGGGCAGCTTTTTGCAGCAGTTAGATCCTGGCTGGCAGTCAGAATGCTACTGCCACTGGTTAGACTCTCAAATTTCAATAATACTTATACCTTTTCTTGGAGTTTCATTAAAAGGATAGGATACCAGCTTAACTTTCATTTTGAATGATTTGAAACAGCATATCTCTGCAGAAGATGCAATGCTACCAGAAGTGAAACTTAACGCATGGCAAGAGACCAATTGCCAATTGATTACATTTAAAGTCATTTATGGCATTCATACTGAGCTTTATTACACTGCAAACAAAAGTTGGAGTTATTCCCTTTAATGCAAATGAAATTTATGACAAATCGTGTGGTTCTCTTAATTGATTAATTCTTTTTGATACCTTTAGGATGAATATCCTAAACATATTAGATGACTATTAGAAAGAATTCAGAATTTCATATATACAATCAAGTGCCTCATTAAAAAGTATGGTATGGTAGTAAAAGTATTTTATAAAATTGACTAAATTCAAACATTATACATGACTAAATTATGCTCTAATGTAAAATCTGAAACTTTATGCCAATAACCATGTAAAACTGCCATAAAAATACAGTAAACTGAACTTTGAAATAAAAAAAAATATAGGGTTTGCAACTTATGAATTAAATGCAAATGGAATTCAATATTTGGAACTGCACACTGGTTTTGTCATTCAACACATATAGTCTCAAATAATAAAGGAGAATGTGTGTGTTGGCCCTCTTCAGGGCACACTGCTAGACCTAGGGATACGAGATTTGGCACAAACATACTTTTAGGGGTGGGAATATGCACCTCGGAGCCCTTTTTTTTTGAAATTTTAATTAAAAATTACATTAAATTTTGATATTTTTCCTTAATAACTTCCGAAAATATTACAGCACAAAAATTATTTTACACCTTCTGAAAATTTAAAAAATTATCTTTTTAGTGATATCAATAAAGTTGTCATACAATTTTTTCTCTAATTTTAATAAATTTGCAAAAATATTTTTTGGCATAATTTACAACAATACTTTTCATTGTTGCAACACATTTCAAACCGTTTTCACTGTTTAAACAAATATTTAATTGTGTGTTTCTGTCCAATTGTTGAAAGCTTAGAAAATATGTTACTGAATTTTTCTTTCTTCTTTTATGTGATCAATTTTTCTGTGAAATCTGCAAAGGAAGTCCTCAAGATAGTAAGTATATAATGAAATAATCCAGTAAACTGAAAGATTATCTTTGCTATGTTTCAATTCTTTTTTTAAAGCGTGTTTTAAGCCAATTAGCATGCTGCTGGATGTAAAATGTGCCATATTAATTTAATGTTGAAATCAAATGCATATTTTACATTAATGTGGACAAGGAACAGAACAAATGCAAGGCTACGAAAAGAACGAGGTTTAAATGTATATAGGAAGTTGAAGTTTAACCTCTGAGCGGCGCAAACGTCTTTTTACGTTTATCATGTTCAGTTCAAAAGCAGATAGCTCGTATTTATATGTATATTTTCTTAAGCAATCATGGATAAAGTATTCTTAAGATTCCAGAGATAAAATTAAATATAAAAAAGATCGATTCATTTACTTTAAAAGCTAAGTTTTCTAACTTCTAGCTAAAAGTTCAAAATAACTGGGCGCTCAGAGGGTTAAAACTACCTTGTTAAGGAAACCATGAATACATAATTATGCATAAGAGATTCAGTTGAAATTTTATTTCCATCGATCAAGCTGGTCGCCAAAGTTGACCAGTAAATACTAATTTAATGACATACAGAGTGATTATAAATTAACGGGCAATCTTTAAGGGTAGGTCAGGTACACAGAAACAAGCCTTTTATAACAGAACATGGGGTATAAAATAAATGACAACACTGAAGTACCTATAGCTCTGTGCAGCAAGTAATTTGAACATTTACTTTAAGTACCAGAATGGTTTGGTGTTAATACTGCATCCTACTTGCTATTGTATCTATCATGTTGAATTGTACCTGTCATCTGAATATAAATTATAATGGTGTTATTTATGCAACTGTGTTTTTGTGCTATTGTGAATTCGTATTTCATTAAACCTATGTTGTACATTTTATCTGGTGTACACATTTCTTTTACTGAATTCACTGGCAAAGAGCCCCCTGTACCAGACCATGTTTTATAGAAAAAATGCTGTTGTTCTGTATGAGTGACTTAGCCTTTAAGTTTGTACCACGATTTAAAATCACTCTGAATATAATTTTTGATCCAGCTACAGCTACCAGGGTTCATACTGTATATATGATAGTAAAATTCAGGAGTTTCTAAGGATTTTTTCAGGAGTACAGTACAGAAAATTCAGGAGATAACGTGAAAAAAAAATCAATTGTAGGGGAGAAGGGAGTAGAGTGTGGAGAATTTTTATAAAATTGGCAGAAAAGTATACTAAATATCAATTCTCTCATCTTTCCTGATTGCGGTGACTCGGAACATGCACAGTAGACTCTTTCGGTGCTAAGTAAGATCAGAAGTAAGAATTCTGGGTTCCAGCGACTTTCTATCAATAAGGAAAAACGGAAACGTTATATTTTTATGTTTTATCATAATTTTATCTTTTGCTCTATGATTGTAATTTTTCAGGAGACAAAAAGAAATATCAGGATAAAAAACACAATTTTCAGGAGTTTTCCGGGCCCTTAGGAAAAAAAAGCAAAATTCAGGAGTTTTTCAGGAATTTCAGGAGGAGTACGAACCCTGAGCTACATATAATTTTACATTAACACGTTAATTAAACTGCTGATTGTTCATAAAATACACTTTCAATTCAGAATTTAACTACACATTGCATTATTGTTAGTATATATATATATAACTACTGGATTCCAATCTGCAAAGAAATTAGCAACAATAAAATAAAATACGGGACAAAAGATATTTTGTCCCATTCCTATCTATTCAGAGCTGAAATACATCATAAATTAGCAGCAATAAAATAAAATCCAGGACAAAAAAAAAAAATTGTCCCATTCTTATCTATTCAGAGCTGAAATACTCATCCTCTCGATCGAAAAAAATATTTCATTTTTATTTAATACTGTAAAACAGTAACATTAACAATTTGGATACTTGACATAAAATAACAAATCACTCATTGAAAACATCAGAATCAGTGCAAGGCACTCTTTATACTATCAATTAATGAAAGACTTTAAACAGAAAAACTTTAACTATAAAATCACCCACCATAGTATGACAAGCGCAAATTGCCTCTTCAATCGAGAGATTTCCCGTCAAATTTGACGTGTTTAAATAGATATATATGCGAGAAAAATGTTTAACATTGAATGAAAACAAATAAAATAAACATATGTTTTATGACAGGAAATATTTTTTTTATTTACATATTTCTTTATTCCATCGTGGCATCCAAACTATATCATGTGCATGATTTACCACTGATGTAATTTACTACATTAAACAGCTTTATTTCATTGTTAGAGAACCTAAATTTCAGTAATTTTAAATTTAAAAGAGTAATTGCCATTCTAATTTCAAATTTGAAAGCTCTAAAATAGTGAAATAAAATTTTCTATCGATTGATATAAAATTTATCTCACTATGATGAACAGTTCCCAATAAATTTTAAATTATATTAACCATATATTTCAAATTAATTTCCTTAAGTAGTAAATTAGGGCAGTGGTATATCATGCACATGATATGGTTTGGGCGCCAGGATGCGTCTGATTATTTATTATAATCATGATGATATAATTTGATAATATTTTTTGCCAACGTTTTGACAAGCAGAGAAGTGCTTTGTTTTGATTAAAATTTCGAAAAAGAATTCCTTTGAAATTTTAACTTTTGACAAGCTGAGAATTTCATGGTTATTGAATTATAATAAAATTGTTTAAACAATGAAAAATACTTAACACAGAATGTTGTTTTTACCAAGAGGTTTTTTGAATAAAGAAATATGTAAATAAAAAAAAATATTTCCTATACTAAAAGATGTTTATTTTATTTGTTCTCAATGTTAACGCTCTTGCATATATATCTATTTAAACACGTCAAATTTGATGGGAAATCTCTTGAATGAAGAGGTAATTTGCACCCATCATACCATGATGGGTGATTTTCTAGAATAAATGAGAAATGTATAAATGGTGCTTTACTGCATAACAATACAATTTTATCATACTGTTAAAATTAACACTAAACAGGACTTACTCAGTGGGTTTCTTTTCCCGTCGAACAGGTATATTTGGTGTAAAAGTTCTTTTTGGTTGAGAACCAAGGGTCAGGTCCCGTGGCGTTCTAATTGAAGGCAGCCTTCAAAAGAAGAAACGGTTTTTAAAACATAACTATTTACAGATATTTAAATGCAAAAACATCTGCAGAAAATTTCAAGCAATTACTATTCATTCTAACTTTAGGTTTTTCATTTTAATAGGTTTGCAACAACTCAATCAACAAAGAAATTATTAAAAAAGAGAAAATAAACTTATACAAATAATTTTATACCACATAATAACAGCGTTTTGGCAGGAATATAGCACAGAAAAAAAAATTTATTTCTCAACAAATGATTTAAAACTAGCTTTTATTACCAAGGTATTTCTAATTTATACTTATTTAAGCAAAATTTTTTGCATACCTCATTTTTTAAAAAATAGCAGCAATTAACATAAAAACATTCGTAGTGCAATAATTTGGCAATCATATCTAACAAGAATCTATACTCTACAGCAAATCTGAATAATTTTAATGAAACTTTTTTAATTAAATGATCTGTTTGATTTTCAATCAAAATTAAGTATTCTAAAGATACAAATCTATTAACATATTAACAGTTTCATTTGATTTATAACTAATATAACAATTTTAGGTGGTAAAACTAAATACAGTTGATGATTAAGAAAAGAATAATCTAGCTTTTATTTATTTCAAATTGGAAAAAGAAAAACTAATTAAAGTTGGTTTTTAAAAATCAAATATAGATAACATTTATTCCAATTAAAAAAAATTCTCAATTAGAAAAGTTACACAAATTTGTAGAAGTTCCAATTTTTCAACAATTCACTTCTATTAATTGAAATATTTAGTTCAAATGTACTAAAAACAGTCTTTTTGCTTTTTAATCTGAAACAATATTTTGAAGCTTTTCAATTTATTCTTTAAATATATTTATTGCAATTATACAGTACAAAATAGATATTACGCAAGTTAGACAGAGTTTTCATCCTAAAAATTATATTATGAATAGCTAAATCAAATAAAATGCCAGATTTCAGAAAAAAAAAAGCAAATTTAACGAACTCCAACATGGAATGAAAACAAATATGGATGATATACTGAAAGATTTAGAATCTACTACCAAGAATTTTGTGATTATCAACCTTTCTTTGTGAACAAAGGAAAAAGCAAGGTTAACAAAAAAGGATGAAAAATTTGACTTGTAATAGCTCATGAATTGTCAACAAGAAACATTTAGTCAATATTCCAAATTAGTCCCAGAAAATACCACTGTGAGAACTTCCAAACAATGAAATATTAAGCATTCAGAATGCAAAATAAAACCCAGATATTGAAGTATCATATAATGAAACATTGGGAGTTCACAATAAACATGCAAACAATGGATAACAAAGGGTTCAAAGTGATACATTCTTTAATTGTAAAATGATACATGCCAAAATTGACCATTCTTTTATGAAATGCTGCACTGAGCTTATTTGAAATCCTACATATGTGGAGTATGGTATTATTTATTTCTGAACTCCTCAAACTTTAACACATTGACTGTCAAGGCAAATTGCAGGTGTCAAAGAAGCCAATTTGATTCAATCATATTATTCTCAACCTTAAATACAGTCCAGATAAAATATTTAATATATATATATATATATATATATATATAATTTTATTTTTTTAAGGACTGGTAAATTAACTCATAGTTGGTGTCTGCAATAGAAAATTCCTCATGGAAGCCGACTACAAGACTTCTCATATAACTTCATTTCAACTTGCCACTTGTATGGCACTGATGTTAAGGAAACAATGCACAACAATATCAGTAGTAGGTTAGATGTGATCAAGTGCATTGCATTTACCATGCTGAATTTGTACTAAGGCTAAAAAAAAGTAAAGAAATGTACTATTTCTGCCAAATTCTGTAAAGAGAAGGGCACTTTTCCATTAGCTTGGAACCAATGCTAACACGCCATGACTATAAAGTTAGCACGGGTTCCATGCTAAAGAAATGGAAACAGCGTTAATGTGCCAAGGTTGTGATGACTGGTTCCATGGAAATGGAAAAAATAAGAAAAATTATTTCTTTATGTTGAAGATTGTTTCAAAAAATACCACAAAGCTTAATGTTTACATTTTTTTACATGTTTCTTTTCAATTTACTAAAATTAAATAAATAAAATAATAAATTTTATGCCTGTATAAGTCAGCTTTGATTTTAATTGCTGTTCCTAGGAGCCTGCTATCTTAAATAACCATTAATTTCTATGAATATAATTGCAATTCCAAGAAAGTGGCTAGTAAAGTTTCCACAAAATAACTCGTAATCAACATACTTGACAATACCACCAATGATGAGTTACCTCATAGTTGGCAGCTAACGTGCTAATCATATATAATTCAAAAATATCACTGAAGTCATAGTTCATAGTCTAGATACATTCCAATATTTAATATAAATATTATGACAAAACATAAAAATATTCCCAAATGGGTACGAGAATCAGTGACGACATGGACAATACCAGTTCATTAACCGCTTAAGGATCGAATTATTTTGAATTGTCTTCCAAACCTATGGTTCTTAGAAGGAGTAAACTCAGGTTATGTCCTTAAGCAGTTAAAAATTACTAGTTTTGTACTTATTTCAAACACTCAAAACTAAGATGCTCATTATAGCATTGAAATTTGACTGACTGATTTCATTTTATTGTACAAGGGCACGACCGAGTCATATTACACCAAACGTTCATAAATTACAAATCTCAGTACAGAAATCTACTTAAATATTGCTAACCATCAAAATTTTAATCATGTTAACCAAGTGAATATCTTTTTAAAAAGTAAATATTTGATATGAGAATTGGCCGAGGAAATTTTATTTAGGCCTGCATTAACCACTCCAAAGTGGGTTCATCTTGAATATTAAAATTTAGATATTCACATAGAATATGTTTTATAGTTAAAATACAACTACACCTATAGTTCATAGATGCTACATCAGAATGCCTTTATTTTAAACACATATGATCTACTCTAATTTTTATTAAAATAATGTCATTCTTTTAAAATTTATTTTAATCCTATTAAATGGTGGATATATTTTGTACTATTAGTTGCTTAATAAGATGATTGGCCGAGAATCTGTTTAGAAGGCCTTCATTTAAATTATTCAGAATTCATAATAACTATTCAGTAGTTATTCACTCCAATCTCATTTTAAAGAAGGAACAATTATGACCTTCATTTAAGTAATTTGTATTTATCTCATTTACCCTAATGTATCAATTATTTGTTTCAACAGAAGCTTGTTTTTACACTGGTAGGTCGAATAATTAAAATAGTCGAATTTAAATCTTATTGAGATTGTTGGTGATTTAAAAAACTTTAATGACTGAAAAGGTTTAGATATTGAAATGATAATGCAGATGCCTTATTTAACCACTTTTGATCCTGATTATGCAATTTCAAAGATTATTTCCATTAAACTATACATAAAGTCTTAAAAGCAAGTTCAAATATAATGGAGCCAGCATTTCTTCCCTCAATCCCTCTGAAGAAATTTTATAAGTTTAATTTTAACAGATAATGTTAAAAAATATTTCCTGAAAAACGTGCAGTTTAAAATATGTAGGATCATCAAGCCTATCATAACAAAGGATAAAACAGTTTATAACTATAGCTTTCTGCAATTTGCCTTGAACATTAGATGAAGCAAATTCATTTTGCTCCATACATTTAAAAATATACTTAACAAATGTAAGGTATTGAGAAATTAGCTTAAAATTAACTATCAGTAATTCAGTATTAGAGAAAATTAATCTTAGACAAAAAAATTCAATATTTCATCTAAAATAAAATTTACAATAAAGTCTTGCTAATCCGGAGTAGTTGGAACCGGACTCTGTCCAAATCACCAAAATTCTGGATTAAACAGAATTTGCCTAAAAATGCATGCAAGTTTTAGATGGGCAAAACTATAAAAATTGATGGGTGTTTTTTTTTTTCTTTCATAAATACATACAACTTTTCCCACAGCTTAATTTTAGTTTTAATGCTACTTATATATGGACCTAAGTTTATAACCTTCAAATTGCTATAGGATTAACAAAACAAAAACACTTTGTACATAACAGGGATGAGATTGGCAAAAAAGCAAAAAGACTGAAATCATACGCGAGCAAAACATTTGTACCATAATTTATACGCGAAAGATGTTTTAAGAAGTAAAACATCAGAACACGGAATATGATGAAAATATTACACTATAATAATTAATAACTTTATTTATAATTCAGTATGTATAAATAAGAAAAAGAACATTAAATTATTATTAAATCATTCACATTAAAAGTTAACAAACAAGTTTAACACATCATCAGGTGCATCAGAAAATACAAAATTAGACATTAAAACATTTACCACCTGTACATCACTGCGATTCAACATACACCCAACAGAAGTCTGAGAAGAATTATATTTCATAGTCTTTTGATAAAAGTTAGCTCAAAAAATAAGGACATATAATTTCTGTTGCTTCATGCAATTGTGTAAAGTGTATTAGCTCTTTATAAATTATAATAACGTATCATATACTGATTTCTGTTTTATTTCTTTTATTTTTATAAATTTTTGCAAAAGTAACAGCACAATGATTTTGCACCTTATAAAGCAAGAGGTGTCGAGATATTGTGCAGTTACAATGACAGATTCATTTAGCATTATTGCTATTTGAAACCATTTGAAACATTTCCTTAATTGTTAAAGAAGTGTTCTTCTGTTTTTTAATTGTGTGGCTTTTGTTGGTAACAGATCTCCATTAACATGCTTCACCCCTTGTTTTGGAGGCCTCCTATCTTTGACAGATTTTTCTTCAATAAAGGATGTGTTTGCATCCTCTGCAAGTTTATTTTCAGTAGAGGCTAAAGTTTTTGCACAGTCTTCATTAGTATCTCTGTTTAATTACTGGCATAGTTGTCGGAACTACACTATCTCTAGAATGCCTAGGTAAATCATGTTTTATTTTTTTATTTGTCTTATTCTCTGCTTTTTTGTTGCATTTGCACACAGCTTTTTAGCTGCCTCTTTTGAAAGGAGTTTCTTTTTTTTATGTAGTTTATTTATTTGTTTTTGTTCCAGTTTTTTTTTTATTTCTTCATCTTGGTACGCCCTACAAGATGACCTTAAGTTTCCAACAAATTTTTTTTTTTCAACATGTTCATGCAAATTTTTTTTTTTTTGCAAAATATGCCACAGAGGTTTTGTTTTCTGCAAAAAGGTGGTATTTAATACTTTGAATGGCACTGAATATTGGAATGTTCATCCTTGTAGAGCTTGCCGATATAATGTTGATTTGTCAGTAGAAGATAAATCAGCTAGCTTCCTAGACGGTGGAGTTAAGCCGCACGGTCGAGCATATATTCCCAAAATTTTCTTTCAAAAACGGAAGATAGGAAGGTTTCTTTTCTTTGTGTGAAAGCAGAATTTTCGGAAGAAAAAGCTAATTTTTTTTGCGGTAAAAAAAAAAAAAAAAACACGGAATTTTGAGAGAAAAAAAAGACAAAAAAGCGGAATTTCTTCAAAATAAAAAAAAAAGCGGAAATTCACGAAAAAGCGGAAGAATCTCATCCCTGACATAATCAAAATACATAATTTCTAAATAACTAATTTTTAAAATTACAGGCAGATTTTTAAATTAGCTGAACTTTACTGTATAGTTTATATAAATAATATATTCATACACAGTATGCAATTCTTTTCTCTCAAAATTAAATTTATAACATAGCTAAAAAAATATTCTGTAAATAAACTTCTGTACTATTGTTTAGCAACGGATTCAGAAACCCTCCACGCTTTTGCGCATGCGTCCTTTTCATCAAAATAGGGGGAAAGTGAAGAGTCGGAGGGTGATGTTTATATTTTGCTGAGCATGATCTAACAAAGAACTCCGGAAATGAGCTCATATGACTCATTGCCCGACACACCTTTCCAATGTAAAATCGTCCAAATGTGGTAATCTTGGAATCTGTTGCTGAACAGTACCTAGCTGTTTAATGAAGGTATGAAAATGGTAGCATATTTAAGCTTTCAAGAGTAATATATCATTCTATAAAAAAATCATATGCTTAACCAAGCATATCGCATACCTTGCATTTCGCACAACAGGTAGGCCTTTAATTCCAATTGCTCCTCTTGGGAAATTACTGAAATCTGGTTTCTTATCTTCAGGTTGCTGAGCCATTTCTGAAAGACAAGCAGGTGTTACAATTATGCCACATTTTTCTCCCACTTCATAAAACAACCATTAAGAAAAATACGAAAATAATAGAAATATCCTATACTTCGGCTGTTAAGAATGAAATAAAAAAAAGTTCAATTCATTAAGAGGAACTTTAAAAAAGGAACAGGCAGTAACAAAAATTTAATAAAAGTATACATTTCTATTGATTTTAAAAAGCAGCGATTTATTTAGTTTTTCAAAAAGGCCCAGGATAGTTCATAATGTAAAGTACGTGTAGAAGAATGTCAACAAACTATATGGAAAGTCATTTCTTTAAACTATAAAAAAATGAAGAATTTCCTCAAAGAAATACACATTTATTTTGTAAAATATCCGAGATTCAGATCCTATTTTATGTATGTACTACTAGACAAAAAAAAATACGCTTTATTACGCAGAAATACTATATTTAGGCTAGTTTCAATGGTAAAAGTAATGTATTTCAACAAATAAACAGAAGCATTATAAAAGAATATTATACTTTTGTTTGGATCACCAATTTTATGATACAAAATAATACAAATCGCACATGTGGACAGATGGAAATCGCAACGCAAAAAAAATGTAATCAAAAATACAGTCATGGTCATGAGTAAAAATGAAATCTACACTACCATCATTACATTACTGACTTAATTGCTTCTAAATTATTAATACTTACCTAAATTTTGCATAATAGACTGGGATCAAAAGAATTCATAATATGTGAGCTAGTAGAAAGATCCAAGAAATTATTCGAAATGAAGCCAAATAAATAAAAAAAAGTTAGAGCATTAGAGGTAAAGCCGTCACAAGGAATTCGAAACCACAAGGAGTAAGCTTTTCCAAAATTTGAACTGCGGTTTTGGAGTTGCTGTAGTTTCGACTCAGTGTTCTAATTACTATAGTTATTATAATTAGATTCTTTCTTTTGTCCAGTTATAAAATTTGTGAAATCTGACGATGTGCTATAGAAGGAGATATTACACACATACCCAGATAGCAATTTTAGTTTGCAGCAAGCTTGCCACAAATTTGTCATGACAAGATTGCAAGCTTGCAGTAAGCTTGCAGCAAGTTAACGAAAGCTCCGAAGTCACCATGAAACGAACTTCCCACAAGCTTGCCGTTCAAACTTATTGCAAATTATAGCAAAAACAGAGTACGAAACACAACCCGGGATAGAACTCGCGACCTCCCGGTTCCGAAGCGGAGACGCTAACCATTGAGCCAGTTGAACTCTGGAGGAGAAGATAGATTTCGCTAATACATCGTTCGATTCGATTCGTATACGATTTATTTTTAACTATTTTCTGGATTTCATTAATTTTTTGAGTTGAGAACATGATTTGAAGTCAAAGAGAGAGCAATTTTCGCTAATAACTACGTTTTGCTAGTAGAATAAATTATGAAATTAGAGTTCAAAAGTAATTACTTTAAAATGGGACAAAATGTCTAGTTATTATTGTTCAACAAACACCGACTGTTTTTTAGATTGAATTTTGTTTATAAACGTTAAAATTTCAACATTAAGAAAAAGGCGATATAGTTTTCTTTAAAGTGAGAGTGATATATTTAGTAAAAAGATGGAAAATGTTTCAATTTTTTTATAAAAAAGTCATTTTTTTCACAAATTATCATTGATTTATTGAATTATTAAAAAAGAATTACGGTCTAGGAGATGCTATTAAAAATCGAATGTTTTTTAAAACAGAGACAAAGATAATTATCTCTTTATTGTGCTATCTTTGCAGGAAGCTTGTTTTGCAAAATTGCAGCAAGTTTGATTTGCAAAGGAGGTGGCGCTATTTGTCACATCGAACTTGCTACAAGTTCGATTCAAGTTTGACGCGTCAAATTTTGACATGACAAGTCAAAATCAAACTTGCTGCAAACTTACGTGCTATCTGGGTAGGAACAGTAATCGGAGATGGAAAACGTTCCTATTGGTTTACTCATGAAGATGTATTATTTTTGGGATTGACAGGTGTGGAAATAGATTTATTATTTAGCTGCTACTGAACCCCTCCCCCCGCTCCTCCAAAAGAAAAGAGAATAGAATAGGTATTATAGTGCGTGCAGAATTCGATGGATTGTCTGGGGAGGAGTCCAGATATGAAAATTAGAAGGGGGTGAAACATTTGTTCTGCAGTTAATGAATCAAATGCACAGAGGTATAGCGAATGGCGTGAGGGAATGCGCCGCAAATACCTCACATTTTTTCGCGAGTCGGCATTTTGGCCGTCAGTCAGCAAAATTTAATGGAATAACTGAACATAATATTTCATTGTGCACGCCGTCGACGTTTCCCAGATAGCATGCACATTTGCAGCAAGTTTGATTTTTCTTGATGTTATCTTGTCACGGCAAACTTGACATGACACATTTGCAACGAAACTCCTGTAAAGTAACATAGCCTAATCGACCAACCCACTTGCAAAACAAGTTTGTTGTGAAGTTGTGACAAACTTCACACCACGATTGCAAAACAAGTTTGCTGCAAAGATGATACATCACACTTCCCAGATAGCAATTTTAGTTTGCAGCAATCTTGTTCTGCAAATCTGCAAGCTTGCAACAAATTTGACACGACAAGAGTGCAAGCTTGAAACAAGTTTACAGTTTACGCAAACGAGTTAGTCACCACGCACTTTCAGAACCAGAACTTGGCACAAGCTTGCGGCGTCAAACTCATTGCAAACTCTAGCGAAAACAGTAAGAATGGAACCTCGGATTCGAACCCGCGTCATCTCGCTTTCTAAGCGTGTCGTCCTAACCATTAGACCAACTATAGACTCGGAGAGGAAAAGATAGATTGCGCTAATACATCGCGCAATTTATTTTAAACTGTTTTCTTGATTTCATTAATTTTTTTAAATTTTGTGTTGAGAATATGATTTGAAGTCAAAGAGAGAGCGATTTTCGCTAATAACTACGTTTTGCTAGTAGAATAAATTATGGAATTAGAGTTCAAAAGTAATTAGTTTTAAAATGGGACAAAATGCAAGTTATTATTTTTCAACAAACATTGACTGTTTTTTAGGTTTAATTTTATAAATGTTTATAAATGTTAAAATTTCAACATTAAGAAAAAAGCGATAAAGTTTTCTTTTAAGAGCGAGCTCTATATTTAGTAAAAAGATGGAAAATGTTTCAACATTTTTTTTATAAAAAAAGTTAGTTTTTTTACAAATTATCATTGATTTATTAAATTAATAAAAAGAAGTACGGTCTAGGAGATGCTATTAAAATCGGATGCTTTTTAAAACAGAGACAAAGATTATCTGTAAGTGTGCTAGCATCTTTGCAGCAAACTTGTTTTGCAATCGTAGTGTGAAATTCGTCTTAACTTCATAGTAAACTTGTTTTGCAAGTTCTTTAGTTGTTTCAAGTTGTGGTCGATTGTGCTTTGTCATTTTGCAGGAAGTTCGCTGCAAAGTTGCCACATCAAGTTTGCCATGACAAGCTAATATCAAGAAAAATCAAACTTGCTGCAAGTGTACATGCTATCTGGGTTACAGATAATATTTGTCTCTGTTTTAAAAAACATCCAATCTTTAATAACATCTCCTAAACTGTCCATCTTTTTATTAATTCAATAAATCAATGATAATTTGAAAAAAACTATGTCTTTTTATAAAAAAAAATAATTTTGAAAAATTCTCCGTCTTTTTATTAAATATAAAACTCGCACTTTAAAGAAAACTATATATTGACTTTTTCTTAATGTTGAAATTTTAACGTCCATAAACAAAATTAAACCTAAAAAACAGTCAATGTTTATTGAAAAAGAATAATTTACTTTGTGTCCCATATTTATTTATTTAAAGAAAATTACACTACATAGAAAACTATTTACAGAGTGCTATAAACAACAAACACACAAAGAACAAAAGCCACAACGAGTAAATAAAAAAAATGCACTAGAAAATAAAAAGTTGACACAGTGAATACACAAAATCATAAACATTTTGCAAATGTATTTATAATTAAAAACGAAAACAAATAATCAAAAAAAATATTAAAATACTATGATTCTATAAGTCGTATTTTTTAAAAAAAATTAAAAGGGCCATTTCCAAAAGGCAAGGATTAAAAAGTCAAAGCACACAAGCACCGAATCCTCTAAAAACACACCAGGAGTTTATACTTTTAAAGACGAAAATACACACTTGAGATAAAAAAATAATTTTCTACACTGCGCCTAAAACAGAGTACAAAAATTAAAACCTATGAAAAATATTTAAAAAAATGGTCGAATACATAAGAACACGGAAAATCAAAATGCATAAAAATCTAAAAAGTTGTAAAACGGCAAAATAAAACACATGTATTTAAAAGCTGTAAACATTTCGATTAAAAAGCACCAAGAGACATTAAAAATGTCAAGTTCATCAGAGAACATGTTAAAAATTTTATAAAATTCATATAACGAGAACCTGTTAATATAATTAAATTTTGAATATACATTTGGAAAGGAACTTTAGTTCCTTAAAAATCTGGCGGGCACAGCGAAATCTATAGAGCTCATTATATTATTACAATCAATTGAACCATTAATAACTTTGTTAAAGAAAAGAACTCAAGAAACATCTCGTCTGAAACAAACTAGGCATATTAAAGATATTACGTAGAAATGAAGAAGATGCATCCGGCTAGTAAAATCCATTTTTCTTGTAAAGTAAATATCTCAAGAAGTTGTTCTGTATTCGCTCAATAATTTCAATGTTGTTTAGGCAATTGGGATCCCAGATAATACTGCAATATTCCAGATTGGATCGGGCATGAGTACAGTACAAGACCTTCAGGGCAAGTTCATTGTAAATTTCCCTATTTTTGCGTTTAAGAATTCCAAGTCTACGATATGCGTTAGAGACCAGGGAATCAATGTGTTGCGAAAAATCAAATTTAGTGTCAAAGATTTACCAAGATCCGTGACTGTATTTAAGCGTGATAAAACAAGATTGTTAATTTTATATGCATGATTCAAAGGTTGAGCTTTTCGAGTATAACTAAGAACACTACATCTATCAATGTTCAGGTGTAATTTATTGTCTGTGCACCAGTTAGAAAGACAATAAAGATCTCTTTGTAAAGGAACAGCATTTAAACAGGAACGTATTGAACTAAACAATTTCAAGTCGTCAGCAAATAAAAAACACAAGTAGGGGCATTAATGAATAAAATAAAAATAAAAAATAGAGGTTCAAGATTATAGCCCTGAGGGACACCGGAAATACTTGTCAACTAATGAGAAACAACATTATTAAAATAAACATAAAGTGTTTGATTAACATAAGAAAGAAGCTAATCAATCAGGTTTACATGAAAACCAATACCATATAACTTTAAAAGAATGCCAAAATCAATAGAGTTAAAAGCCTTAGAAAAGTCGGTGTAAATAACATCAATTTGAGAACCAGATTCAAATGAAGAAATAATTTTATCGGCCAAATAGAATAAATTAGTGGTTGTTGAGCGGTATCAACCTGTGTTGAGATGAAGAAATTAGGTTTTAAACTTGGTGGTAAAGTTTTTTTTTATGGATTATACTTTCGAAAATCTTAGACAAAGGACTAAAAAAAATAGGTCGATAATTTTTACAATCCCGTGAATCACCTTTTTTAAAAACAGGAATAATTCTTGTTTGCTTCCAGACATCAGGAAATACTTTTTTTTTCAACGACAGGTTAAACAAAACAAGAAGGGGATAAATCAAAAACTCTGCGCATCCCTTAATAATAAAAGAAGGTATATTATCAACACCTACAATTAGGGAAGATTTCAATTCCCTGATAACCAAAACCACATGATCATAGGTAACGCTTTCGATTTTAACAAGATCACCGACACAGTTGCTTTTGCAATCATCATTTCCCTCAAAGACTGTGCTAGGCTTGAATACAGAACTAAAATAATCAGCAAAAGCATTTGCGACATCGCTATCATTTTCATAACACACGTTATTATAGAATAAACTATCAGGAGAAATGATGTTTTTATTTTTGAAATAAAACCAAAATTTTTTAGGGTCCGAAATTAAATAATTTTCCGTATGCCGTATGTATGTTTTGTAATCCTTTTGAATATTATACTTAACAGAAGATGGTAAAGATTTAAATTCATCAAATGAATCAGGATTAACACCTTTTAAAGCTAATTTACGGACCGTGGCCTTCTTTCTTATTAATCTCCTGGTTTCCTTTGAGTACCAGAAGGGAAATCTCAAAATAGCATTTTTAGAAGGAATAGTTCTGCTGAAAATATCGTATAAACAATTATAAATGCTAAAAACTGCATAATTTATGTCATTAAAATCAAGTAAAAAATTCCAATCAATCTCACGGCACAAATATCACATAATTAAAATATCTGCCCTTTTAAAATCAAGTCTAAAGATATTCACATTCCTCTTATTGAGGTGGACAGGTACAAAATCCATGGAAACTGACAGAGTAGGATGATGTTTGTCTTCAGGGACCAAAGGACTATCGCTATGCCAGACAGAAATATCATTAAAATCTACATTAGTCAAAATCAAATCAAGATATTTATTATTACAGTTAAGAATGTTGCTATATTGACTCAAATTTAAAAAAATCATAAAATTGGACAATTCAGAAACAATTGGTTGTTGTGATCACAAAAATCATCATATGTAGATAAATTAAAGTCACCACAAATGCAAATTTTATCCAAATCCCTCAAAACAATAAAAAAATTTAACATACGTGACCACATGAGAGGAAGGTGGAAAATGCACAACACATAAAAGCATCTTTTTCCCATGATTCAACTTGACTGAAATCCAGATAGCTTCAAGATCCAAGACAGGATCGTCCAATTTACGTGATGAAAAGCATTTTTTGATAGCCACAAGAACACCACCACCTTGTCTACTCCTCGTCGCAAGGAATCCATATCTTCACAAAGCCATGTTTCAGTAACACAAATCACATCACATTCCACAGAACTATAGAGCTCAACAGTTTTGGTGCGTAAACAACGAACGTTTTGATAAAGCAAAGAAACTCATTTCAAATATGTGTTTGTTGACAAATCTAAGCAAGAAGGATGGTTTCTGTCGGACTCAGGAATAACTTCTTGGGATATCTGGTCATTTCTTAATTTACCATAAAACTCGGCGAAAGAGAACCCTCAGGCCGAGACGTCGAATCCAATAACCGTTGAAGGTCGTTTTCATAAACCTCGATGCGGAAAGATGCATAGGATTGATACTTGGTTTTAAGTCTATGACACTGAAAAAATTTCAAATTCAATGGAGCTAAAAAGTTGGTAATATCATTTACTGTGGTAGGAGGTCCTAATCGAGATAAAAAATATCGCTTTCCTCTTAGGCTTTTTGCCCGTCTTCGGACTAGAATTTTCCCGAGCGCCATTATTACAACTTTTGAATTTACCATTTTATCCTAAATTACAGAACCAAAAACTTTGAATTTACCTTCGGGTATAGATGAGGAAGTTATAGCTGCATATGCATACGTAGAAGTCTCAGATTTTAACTCAGTTTCAATAATTTCCTGCTGCAAACTTGGGCGAGGTTCTTCGTTCTGAATGGTATCGTTAGTTGGGCAAATCAACTTAGAAAAGCTATCAACTTTATTGTAAATGTTCTTTCGGAAAGCAGCAAACTCGTTCTTTAACTCGATAAATAGATCAATCATCGAACTTGTTTGTTCAGATTCCACGTTCTTTTCCGGTACAAGTGAGGAAACTGCTTCGACATATAACATCAGGATGTCAGCATTGTAATTCAAAAATTCATCCTTGTCCTGAGCATTAATAGACTTTTTCTCAGATACTCTCCTAAAAATATCATGTAAACCATTTTTTCTTTAAAAAACTTCACCTTATCTTCCAGCATGAGATCGCCGTCAACAGCCCTCAGCACCATGTTGCCATTCGATTGTGTGATTGATTGATTGATTTTTAAAAGTAATTACTTTTGAACCCTAATCTCATAATTTATTCCATTAACAAAATGTAGTTATTAGCAAAAATCGCTCTTTCTTTGACTTCAAATCATATTCTCAACTCAAAATTTTTAAAAATTAATGAAATCAAGGAGACAGTTTAAAATAAAACGTGTATATGCACGATGTATTAGCGCAATCTATCATCGGTAATCGAGTTCTCACTGGCTGAGTGGCTAAGGTGACAGGTTAGGAAGCGAGTTGTCAGGGTTCGAATCCAAAGTTCGTCTGCGTACTCTGTTTTCTGCTATAGTTTGCAATGAGTTTGATGCGACAAGTTTGCTGCAAGTTCGACGCGTGGTGACTTCGTCGTTGGCGTTAACTTGCGGCAGTCTTGTTGTGAACTTGCGGTCTTGCCGTGTCAAACTTGTTGCAAACTAAAATTGCTATATGGGTAAATTCCATCTGCCTACCTCATTTCTGAGTTGTCGCGGTCACAGACAAGCATAATTCCAAAAATGTTTTTTCAGGGCTAAAGACAATCTAAAATGCTTTGATTCATTCAAATCTCGAAGTTCGCTATTACAATACTTTTCCTTCTTACAATTCGCATACAAGGGAAGAAGGGAATAAAACGTTTCTCTCTTTTAAATTTTTTAACACAATATTGTTCCTTGTTGTAATGGCTTTAGGGCTTGTTATCTTCTTTCTTCATACTAGTTTCGCCACTAAACTGTGCCCAAAGTATAGAGAATTCTGGCGCGGTGCCCTATTGGGAGCAATTGCCCCAATGGGCTAAAATCCGGCTCTGGTTTCTACAAGGGGAGTGCTCCAAGCCACTTGGAGCCCCCTCGCACCAAAATCCGTCATCAATGCCAAAATCCGATGAGCATTGATGCGGTATGTTCGAAATGTTTGGATTTTCATCCGGTCCCGTTTTCCATTAGGTACAGAGGGCCATAAAACTGAAATACGATCGTGGGTAAGGGAGAGCGAGACTCTCTCACAAAATCGAAAACCACAGAATGGGGGAAGGGAAGTGAAGCCCTCTCGGGAAAGCTTGGCGGGGGTTCTGTTTCTAAAGGGGGGGAAAGGGGTAGGCGTAGTAGCATTATGGATTGAAGTGACCGGTTATTTCGTTTTCACGGAGCCTCCATGAATGACTCACCTAAATAGATGGGCTGAAAATTGGAACTGTGTGGAGCGATGGGCTCCAAATGGACTGGAACCCTCCCTTCGTGAATGTCTCGCTTAAAAGGTCACTTCTCACATCTAACACGTGTGGTATTTTGCAGTCTATGAGAAGCTAAATGTGTCCATTAAACACCAACCAAATAAAGCGCCAGCAGCTTCTCCTGGAGAGCCTCTCTCTTGCCGCTGAGGCTTGGTTGGTGTTTGGATTTTATTGGCATAATAACCGTGTTTAGATCTGCTACGCCAAACGTAAGATAAATAAACAGAATCAAGCCTGCATGTAAGAGATGCTTAATTCTAAAATATTTGTGAGTTTCTTTCGGGGTAAAATATTGTTTAAAAGCGGTTAAAAGCAAACAATACACAAGTTAAACGTGTGGTCAAACTGTAAGACAAGACAAAAGGAATCGAATCAAGTATAATTTTACAAAAATCATTGTAACTTTTTGAAGTTGAAATATAAGACAGAAAATGAAGCAATCCATCATGAAAAACAATAAAACAACGATCTTGTTTTTTTTTTACTTAGATAGAATTAATTATAATTCCGACAATCAATAATAATAATTATACTTTCAATAAATAGTAATTATAATTATAATTCCTACGAAAGAATAACAACTCCCACGTCATCATTTCGGAAGAAAGAACTTACAAAAGCAATGTTTCTCAACCTTTCAGTATTTGAGAACCAATTTTCAATCATAATTTTCATCGCGCCCCCCTCATACAATAACAATGTATACAATAATTATGTATTGTTGGTATTTTGGTTCTAAGGTTACACAAGGACTTTAAGTACAATCCTTACAGATAACCAGAATAAGTTAATTTATTGATATTTGGCAACACCGATCAGCTGCATTGATAAAACCAGAATTGCTTTTTCTTATTATCTCTTAGGGGTCTATTCTGGTACCCCCGTTTGGATTGGGAGTTGGGTTGGGTTCCGCACGT
>BGPR01014223.1:0-39772 GCA_013235015.1 Araneus ventricosus | reverse complement strand
TTTCCGAGATACTAAATTTTCACAAATAATATAAAAACAATGCTTTCCTATAAAAATTTTCATTTTAACGCAGGATATCACTCAATTGGAGGTTTTATTTCAAAAAACTCCACTGGAACAATTATTCTTTAAGATGCTGAATATTATATCATACTATACAATACAATGCATACAATATTTAATTTCTACATTCATCAGTGTTATTCAATATTTTAAGATGAAGTTATTCTCACAGTCGACAGATGGCAGCACAATGATACCTAACACTATATTAATCAGCATTGAATAATATGTCCGAAAAAATATTTTACAAAATGTTCATTTGAATAATAATGTTTACACAATCATTTTGTTTTACTGTATATAAAAGGTGAGTCGGATTCAGCTAATGAAGTTAAGCATAAAACAGCTTTCACATATGGATTATCAATTGTTCTGTGCAAAAAAAAACGAGTGTTATTCTCATCGTAAAAACATGCACGTGATTTATTGTTGCGAATCTTGTATTTGATTTTCGATCTATACTGTTATTATAAATGTTAAAGGCGTCTCGTAATACATTGAAAGAGGAATAAATAAATTTCAAAATTATTCGAAAACCTTTCAAACATAATATTATAATTACTTTTAAACCTTATTGCCTTAATTTATTAAATTAGCAAACTTAAATATAAGAGCTAAAATTGCGTCCTCTTTGACTTCAAATTTCATTTTGAACTCGAAATTGTAACGATAAAAGATAATTTAATTAAAAAAAACTATTCGCATGAATTGTTAATGTGCATAAAATTTCGTAGAGATCTAAACTCTGTAACTAAATTTTACTTTCATTATTTACGCTCTCTGACGCAGTGTAAGTCTAGCTGGTCCAGCGGTAAGGTTTCTGGGTGGTATGCGTAAGGTCCCGAGTTCAAAGCCCGATGTGTTCAAAAAAATCGCTATGTGTTACCCATGTAAGTTCAGCACATTGGAATTAAGCGATTAATATTTTTTCATGCTTCTAAAATGTATTTTTAAAATATTCACTATATTTTTAGATTATGCAATATTATATAATATTATTCAGTATAGTACAATATTATTTAATATGGTAGAATATTATACAGTATTATATGACATTATCTCATATTATGAAAAAACATTGTACAGTATTGAAAAAGTCTTACGTTTTACACTGTTTCAATATTGGGAAAAATATTGTACAATATTACTTTTTCGAATTTTATTATATAAAGCAATATCATGTGCTACCTGGGGTGCAAAGAGAAGCGTTATGCAAAACAGGTCTGGGTATAAAACATTTGCAGAAACTGAACGGATGAACGTGTTATTAGTCACTCCTTTAGTAATCCATGGCCACCACGTTCGCCCGATCTAACTCCATGCGATTTCTGGTTATGGATCCACTTAAATCTGGTTTATCGTGGAGATGTTGCGACGTTGGATGACTTAAAGAACTCCATTACGCTTCATGTGCGAAGCATCACAACTGATCAGTTACAATCTGCTGCTGAACACATTGTCCATTACTTTGAAACTTTGCAGGTGACTGACGGAGGTCACATTGAGCACCTTTCATTACATCGTCCTGAACCAACACCTCTTGAACACGATTAACAACTGCTCCTCTTGCGACATGTGGTCATAATCTGCACCTGTTTCTGCAAACTGAACTTCTTTTTCTTCCTCAATCAGCACAGGCGTACTGTTATTTATTCTTTACCTTTATTTAATGTGGTTCGATGACAAGGTGATTAAATACCAGTCAATAAATATTCAAATTGTTTATGTATTCCGTGTTAGTCGTTTATTTTGTTACATTTAATGTTTTTCCATGAAAAGCGCCATCTAGTGGACATTTTTCAGCTACATTTTTTTTTCGAAATTCCTTGAGCGCATCTCGTGTATAGACTTTATACCAAATTTGGCTGCAATCCGTTTGCCCGTTTTAGCTGTAGGATGCTGTTTATAGGGGGAGTTTAATTATAACCACCCTGTATATTAACAGGGCCGGTCGGAGGGCGGTGCAAACGGTGCGGCCGCATTAGGCCCCACGCAGCTGACTGATTTTGCAAATTAAAAATGCAATCTAATTTTTTTATTTTAATCCGAATATACATGCATTTGAATAAATCACGCGATATATGCACATTTCACGTCGACCGATCAAACGCAAGGTTGGGGGCTTCGAATGTCACTACATAGCCAAAACAAAGTAAGAAAAGTAAAAACAATGCGTTTCATTATGCTTGCGTTGTAACGGATGATAGTACATCATACGTTTGGTGGGGAAATAAATAAAATATTCGTATTTAAAGGGAAGACAAATGCTTAATATAATATATTACTGAAAATTTCGAAATAATATATTTCATTGTTGTTTGTTGTAATCATACTACTAAAAAATTGATCTTAATTTTTTTATATTATTTTTGGACAGTTTCGGAATATGACTAGAAACAGAGATGCCGGAAGGAAACAAATGTGTGGTTCTGATAAATTTAAGAAAAACATAGAAATGCAGAATTTTTAAAACCGAAAATGTCCAACAAACTGACGAATAGATATAATTAACAGTTATTGAAAAATCAAAATCGCGAAACTCAAATTACACCGTATGACATCTGTGAAAACAATCTTAATCATAAAATCCTAATGCAGTAAAATATTTTGTTTTACGAAGTCAGTTTCAAGGCCCCGCAAATCAACTTTGCACCAGGGCCCGCTTTTGTTCGGGCCCGCCCTGTATATTAAGATATATATAAAAATTGGTCCATATCTCAATGTCAAAAAGAAATTTCTTTTGTGGTGAGTAAAATCATAAATGGACAGAAGTGATAGGTTTGGCAATGGGTGATTGAAGCCGAAACTTTTTTTTATCCCCACTCATCGAAGGTCTATGAAGATACGAGGATGGATCCATAAAAGAATGGTTAAAAGGGTAATAAAAATATATATTAACATTAGACAGAAAATACAAAAGGGAATTAAGATGCATACTTGCCCTTCGCTTTTTCACATAATCACCAAATCTATTTATCTGTAATCTGAACGCAGGACCAACTTGTTTAACACGGCTTGGCAGAAATCACGTCCCTGCCCATTGAGGCAGTTCTCGACAGAACTCGCACTCTTTCACATCGCTGTTTGAAGAGAACTTTATTATTATTACCAGATAAGGTGATCTTTCAATTTTGGAAAAGGAAATAGTCATTGGGCCATCGTGAAGCCACACGCAAACGCCCTGGCATGTTGAGTGATGGTGTCATCCTCCTGCATGACAATACCCATACTCCTCGCAAAACTCAAGAATTGCTGCAAAAGTTCAAGTGGGAAGTATGGAGCCACCCCCACCCCCATACAGCCAAAATTTGGCTCCCAATCTGCGTTTCAAACACTTATCCGGAACAAGATTCTCTTCTAATAGTGATGCGAAACCAGCTGCAGAGAACTGCGGACGTGATTTCTACCAAGCCGAGTTAAATAAATTGATCCTGCGTACAGATAAATGCCTAAATAGATTTGGTGATTATGTGGGAAAGTGATCGGCAAGCATGCCTCTTAATTCTCGTTTGTATTTTCTGTTAATCAATAATATTTTCACCCTTATAAACTTTTTGGATCCATCCTCGTAGCTAAATTGATGCAGAACCATCGTCTACTGATTTCTAGGAGGTACGCATAATATGCATAAGTGATCTGAGAGATCTTCCACGCCATACAGAGGGAAAATTTTCCATTAGTTATAATGGAAAAATTTCAGATGTTGAGTCCGATATGACACGACGTCTTTCCCTTGAACTGGGATTCATTTGTACTGTTTATAAATTATTTGATTAAAACTTTTTTTTTGCTAACTGCCTTTCCTTCTTCCTTGATATCCAATTTGATCTCAAAATATGCAAAAGTACAGTTGTTATCATTGATGTGTTTAGATAATAATTAGGGATGGCGGTTATTGTAAAAACAACCGGTTTTCAGTTATACCGGTTAATTTCACCTCCTGTTTAACCTGTCGGTTATAACCGGTTTTTCAAATAACCGATTTTCGTTTTTTAAATATAATATTTTTTTTATAAAAATAACATTTTTCCGTACATTTTTAAAGCAAATCATCTCATTAGGCTATATATATCGTCCAATATATTCATAACTCTTTCAGTAATGCGGCGAGGATCTGAGAACGAATCATGCAACGGTAGAAAGTTCTGTAATATTTGTGTACTCCTGTTTTTAAAGGTATAAAAAGCTTTTGATGTAGAATTTGGTAGCATTGTGTTTAGGATTGTAATTTTTAACGCACTTTCGATGGTGTTCAATAAAAGAGACAACGAAGCTTTCTGTAATATCACAAAAGAATGACTCCGGCCAGCCTCAGTGTGCGGATCCAACATGAATGAACCAGGCCACCGCGGCAATTAATCAGGCACTGTGGCCCGTGCATAATAGCTCTCATTACGAGCGACTTATACGACGACTACTCAGACGGAGGCACGACTCGTCATTGGAGAAGGGGTAAAACTTCCTGTAATATACTCTGCTTCCAAAATTTCCTTAGTGGTCTTATCGAAAGCATTAAAATATCAAATATTTCTTATACCAATTAAATGACTACACCAGAAAAAATTCTTGATGCATTTTTTTTTGGGATAAGCTGCAGAAGTGTAGTGAACCCAGAACGCAGTTCCGGCACTGTATTTTTTTAATGAGAAATAAATAATAAAATATTATGAAAACAAACTAAAAACAGCGCGGTTTTTGTCACCCAAAGCGTTCCGGCACTGCTTTTAGAGCGTCCTGGTGCTGCTTATTTTGTGACCGATAGGCTGAAACTTCAGCAATTAATGAAAATGACGGTTTTATTCAAGTAACCTGTGGAGGGTTACAGGACTCGGGAGGTTATAGGGCAATTAACTCAAATGAACTCCAACATGAGGGACTTGTGTACTGTTGGTACTGATTGAATCAAAAGTATTACATTTCGACAGTTTCCACGATAACGAAACCGTGCGCATGACCGATGGATCGCTTAACTACCAATGACTACTTAACACAGTGTTGATAATATATTATTTATATATATTATATAAATTTATTTTAATTGTAAAATATTAATTAAGGTTTTTTTTCTAAAAAAAACCACAGCCCACTGACTAGTAGTGACCTGATTTCTTTAATTTACCTCTTTTACTAAGCTAACTCAACGGGGTTTTTTTTACCCGGTTATTGCATTTTAAAAAATAACCAGTTATAACCGGGACAAAAAAATAACCGAAAGAAACCGGTTAATCGAAACGAAAAAACCGGCTTTCGGTTTAAACCGGTAGGTTTTTCCCATTCCAAATAATAATGGCATTCTCGGGAAAATAAATGGAATTCTGCCTAAAGAAAGGAAATTAATAAACAAAAATCGATAATACAGTAGAATCTCCTTAGAACGAAGTCTCCCTACAGCGAATTTCTCCCTATAACGAAATTTTTAATCGGAATGTTAAAAAACATTCAAAATATTCTCCATTTAACGAAGTGGTTGTCTCCCTATAACGAATTTCTTCAGACGTTTATCTTTTCGATTTTTGTCATTTTTGAAGAAAGTTGCTAATTTCTATTCAAACAAATCGCTCACACGTGCAACCACTCGCATTGTTCATTCCAGCGATAACGCCTCCCTATAAAAACGTTAGCTTTTAAAGGAGACAAATGTTTCGGAGGAAAGAAAAGCAAACAAAGATTTGCAATTTTGTTATGTGCCAACATGACTGGCGAGGAAAAGTTAAAGATGCTTATTTTTGGCAAAAGTAAATCTCCAAAGTGCTTCAATGGAATAAAATCTTTAGAAGTTAAATACGAATTCAACAAAAAAATCGTGGATGACGTCTGAAATTTTTGACAGATGGTTGAAAGCATTGGACAAGCAAATGGGACAACAACACCGTAAAATTGCTTAATTAATCGACAATTATCCAATTCATTCAAAAGATTGTGGAGAAAAGCTAAAAAATGTTAGTGTCATTTTATTTCCTCCTAACTGCATAAAAATTTGCAGCCCCTGGATCTCGGAATAATTAAAAATTTAAAAATGCACTATAGGAAAAGAATCTTGAAGGAAATGATCAGTACAATTGATACAATTGAAAAAAATGAAACAGTTCAAGAAAACATCGGTCTTCGAATTAGCAATTGCAGAACTTTATAAAGTATGGAAATTTGATGCAACTGCTAAAACAATCCGTAATTGCTTTAAAAGATGAGGTTTCAGTAATCAGACAGATGACAGTGATTCCGATGATGAAGATGCGATCTTGGCCGACTTGAAAGAAAAATGGAAGACAGTAGAAGGGAATGAAAGGATAACAGATGATGCTACTCTCTCCGACATCTTAGAAGTGGACGCAGAACTGTTAACTGCTTCATATCCTACAGATGAAGAGATTTTGAAAAGTTTAATGGACAACAATAAAGGCCAAAAATGACAGTTATTCCGAAAATGAAGATGTGATACAGCCAAGCCCACATAGGACTGAAATGCTACAATCATTCGAAACCATTAAAAGAGTAACGGACTCTATTTTTATCTCACTCATAAAATGTGAAAAGTTTTATGAAAATTTAACATCACGAAATGCAAAGCAATGTAAAATAACGGAATTTTTCAAGTAAAATAAACCTAAATACATACGAGTACATATTATTCTCTAAACTGGTGAATTGTCTTCACTTTTGAGCATTTTATTTATACAATGAAAATTAGTATAATTTTAACAAATTTATAATATATATTACTTCATTTTTAATTGAAAGTCATAATTAAATACTTTTGAACTTATCACAACCTAATAAAAAGTTTGTAACATTTACTTAAATAAATGCAAAAATCTCTAATCTCCGTATAACGAAATTTTCTCTATAGCGAATTTTTTAACTGGAACCAAGCGATTTCGTTATAGGGAGACTCTACTGTACTTTATATTTGAAACTCTTGAATATAAACTTGTGTATATAGTGTACGTGAAATTATCTTGATGTAAATGTTTTTTTAAAAATAAATTTCATTAAAAACAAGTTTCAGTTCAGCTGAATTCAGAACACACATTATTAGTCTACTAATAATAAAAGCGAATGTGTGTGTTCTATCTGTCTGTTGGTACTTTAAAGTTAAATCGTTTCACTTATAATTACCAAATTTGGCCCAAAAATTCATTGACTAAAGGAATTGTGCACCTCGGATAATTTGTTTGAAAATTTAATTGATTAAAAAAATTTAGTGGAATTATGGTACTTTTTGGAAATAATTCTAATTACATAAATTATAATTTTTGGAGGGAATCCCAAAAATTAAAATATAATTTAGTTAATAAAATTTTAAAAAATAATTTTACACCATCATATAATTCATAAATTTATCTTTTCAGTGATATACATTCAATAGTCATCTAAATCTTTCTGTGTGATTTGCAGCAACACTTTTCTCTGTAAAATATACTGATATAAAAAAAAAAAATTCTCAGTATTTTCACACTGTTACACGGATTTAAACTTTAATGTTCTCAATTTTATAACTATTTTATTTTGTATCAAGTATTAACGAATTTTTAAAACGTACAGTGAAACCTCTACAGCAGCCAGCCTCAGTTCCAAGAAAAATAGGCCATTCTAAAGGGTTTTCATGTTTTGAAGTACAAAATACGTATTTAAATAAGTCCTTATTCGTTATTTCTGATATAACGAAATTTAAGAATCATATAAAGGAAAAAAAGTACTTTATTGATAAATTTCTAATATTTTTGGAAAAATATACAGTTTGGGTTTGCTTTGGTTTTTCAGTTTTCAATCATTTCGTCAGTACTTGTTGAAACAATAATGTAATCCATTTTTCCTGAAGTTTGAACTGAAAGTTTCATTTACTGATGATTGCAACCCATATCAGCAGCTTCTATGTCAGAGTCCGAATCAGCCCTTGAAATGCACAAACAAACCAACCGGTACAAACAAACCAATGTCCAACCCGGAAAGAGACCGAAGTTCACTTTTCTCTTCACGTTGGAAAAGGAGTGATTAATTTCAATCTGATTTCCGGCGTGGTTTTGGATTTTAGGAAATTTTTTTGTTCTTTTTTTCCTCCTTTTTCTCTTAATAAACGGTCCAAGGATAGAGAGATGAAAGGAATGCATTTCATTGATATTGTGCTGACTAACCAGTTCAGACGGATTTGAGTGGTAGTTAATAGAGTTTATTTTAATATTATGTCTATGGATCACAAATTCCATGCCAAACAAAAGAGGCCATTGAGAGGGGTGGCCGCTTAGAGCAAGATTGCCAGATAAAAATGACAAAATAAGGCCAAACCTTCTTAAAAATAGGGTCAAAATTGATAAACTGATTGAAGTACTTATTATTATTATTATTTTTTTACTAAATTTCCGTTAGAAAAATGCTTTATTTTATGAAAACGAATTACTTTAGATTGACATATATTCAATACTCGATTAATGAAATAATATTGAAATGGAAAAAGATTTTAAATCTCTTCTTTGCAATGAAAAGTGACGGCTAAATGAAATAGCTGAACATAATATATTATTATATGCAGTGGCGAATTCAGGATTTTGGTCGGGTTGGTGAGGTCATAAAACTTTTGTATCGTCGTGATCTCATGGCTTATGTAAGTCGAAACACTTGAACTTTACTCACCTAACAATAAGAATAACAAAGGACACTGCAACACTTTCTATAATTTAATGAAAACACAATGAAATACTAGCCAAAAAATGTGGAATGACTACAAAAGCGGCAAAATTTTCGAGCCTCTCAAGACAGAAAGCTATATTGCCATGTTTCTTTTTTTTTTTTTTAAGTGTAGAACAAACAGGTGTATACACCTATAGTGATTTGAAAAAAAATCTAGAATTTTGGTTAAGCTCGGGGGGAGGGGTACTGCAGCCCCATACCGTCCCCCTTGGATTTGCCACTGATATCATAAGTGAACAAAATTAAGCAAGATTATTTTTCAATTTGATTATAATAAATGAAAAGCGATTCCGTACTTGAAATAAATAATTAACAATATAAAAAATTTCTTGCATTAATATAAATAAAATTGATTTCAAACTTATAATAGATCGTTTCCATTAAGCGATAAAAATTTCAAGAATGCTCTGTTTTTAGTTTCAATATTATTCAGCTAATATTCAAATCCAATACACTGCGCGTTCTAAATATTATTTTAAAAAGTTTTTCTGTACCTATTAGATTTAACATACAGCATTTGTTACCTAATTGCTGACGTAGGTATTTCATTCAATACCAAAAATCCAGGCGCAATTTTTTAAAGGACCGGTTAAAAATCAATGCCCTTTTTTAAAAAATGGCTGTATGGTCAGCAACTGTTTGTTGAAGAATTTAGTCGGGAGCAGAAAGGATTAATAATAGAAAAAGTGATTCTTTATATGCTCCTCCAAATAGCTTGATGCGCAGAAACATTCTCGCAATCGCAGTCACAAAGGAGACAGAGGTTTTCTTCTGATGAGGAAAAGGACCGTACCGATACGATCCTGCGCCCCTGGCAGAACTGCCAAAGTTGCGCCCCCTCCATATGTTTCATTTCTGTTAATTTTTCATCCCTTCTGTGACCCTCCCCGGAAAAACTACCTCCCTGCATTTATTTTCTTTCACAGATTTAGCCAAATGTAAAACCTCGCGTATAAAAAATTATCCTCTTCCGACCCAACACCCGCCAGAACGGAGAAGTGAAGTTATTAGCTATATATAGCTACAACTAACAACTCCCGTAATTTTTAATCAGCCACAGAAGGCTAATACTTGAATTCTTTTTTTTACTTACACAGCAGACCATATCCATCTTATCTTAAACCTTTTTTAAAAATTTTTGTGCCCCTCTTCCTCTGCCTGCGGCCTTGGCGGGGGCCAATCTCGCCACCCCTTCGGTACGATTCTGAAGAGGAACTACCTCTTTTGAAGGCTGACTACGGGCCGTATGAAAAGTTTAAGCCAAAAATTTGATATAAAAAAGTAGAAATAGTTATAAAAACCAGTGCTAACAATCATGAATGAAAATAAGGCCAAAAATGAATGTAAGGATAAATGAAAATTCTTAAAGCCAAGCGCTTTGAGAAAAAAGGCCAATAGACGAGATTTCTGTTTTGTTGCTTACCTACTCAATTCCGGTGTAATGCTAAGTCAATGGAATCTTCAGAGCGGAAGTCCAAAAGTCATGCAAATAAAGTTAAGGTTTTTAATGTCAGTAAACAAAACAGATCACTCGTCCATATATGGCAACCCTGAGAGGAACTGTCGTTCACTCTCGAACGAATTCAATGAATCGTTAATGATTTCGGATCCGTCTTTATCGTTTCGTGTTCGAGCAATTCCGTTCTCTCCTGTCAGATCCGGATCTTCGGATTCGTTTGTAAGTGAACGACTTCTAACGGAAGTTTGTTTTCTTTCTGATGTGAGAAGTTAAAAAATTGACGGAAGCATTGTAAGATTCAGTTAATTTATTACTCTATTTCTTTAATTTTTTAGTGTTCCATATTAATTTTGAAATATAGTCAGCATTAAGAATTATAGAATTACTGTAGATTGAATGTTTTGCTAGTTTGGGTGTTTGTTTTGTCAGTAAAGAAATAATTGACCCCTTAAATTTAGTTAGCACTTTTCTTTCAAAAATTTAATACTTTTATTGAAGTTGAGTATGTATCTTTCATAGACAGTGGCGTAGCTGCAAAAAAAGAATTTTGGTGGGGTGGGAATTGATTTAATAACGCAATTTGTCGCTTGACGCCCTTTATCTGTAGGTAGGTTGCGAAATCGCACGTCCACTACCAGACTTCCTGTCATATACCGACAATTTACCGAAAGAAGGCTAAACATGAATTAATTACGATATATATTGGTAAACCTGGAGTATATATTTTTATGTACACAATGCTTCAACTAGTACTGCTGCTCTTTTTATTTGTAAAATTGTTTTCCTACATGTGTGATTTTGCTGCCCCCCCCACGCCCATATAGCTATACCACTCTTCATAAATCTTGAAATGTTAACTGTGCTCATTTTATTTTTCTTTTATCCGTCAATAATTAACAAGTTTTTGTAAGTACATGTGCAGAATATCTGAATTTCTTTGAATTAAATTACAGACAGATTTCAATAAAGAACGCATTCTGAGAAAAAGAAATATTTATGAAAGTAAAAGTCTTAAACAATTCTTTATAGTTATGATGTAAGAAACAATTTAGTACTTTTCAAGATATTTTATATTTCAAATTTAATTGATTGAGCTATATTTTTTTGTCTGATTATTATCTGTTATAATAATAAACCATAATTAAATCATAAACACTATAAATAATACCATCACATCACTATTATTGCTTTTTTATGTTATTAATTTATTGCAATGGGCTATATTTTGCATTGTTAATATGAAAACACTTGCTTAATGCTTCTTGTTTTATAGCAAGTTTAATTATTTTTTGTTAATACATTTTGTGCATATTAAAGAGATTTTGCAAATATTCCTGTTTTCTTTACAATTTTTTAAAATTTTCTACTATAATATATTTGGTCTTGTTGATTAAGAAGCATATTTTTAACTTTTTTGTGTACAAATGCATTTAAATAGCATCATATAATCTTTATGGAATTAAATATTTTTCTATTCAGTTTACTAAATGAGTAGAAAAATGTTCCCAACAGTTTTATTGGATGCTAAAAAGTAAGAGAGCTTTGTTTTAAATGTTTTTTTTTTTTTTTTCATTTTTCCAGGTGCAATTTTGTCTCCTGGGTGTGTGAAGGGAATATTTATCAAGTGAAATAAAATAATTTTTACTTCTCAATTTGGACAGGTATTTTCCTTTTTATTTTACATTTCTTTTTCTGACTTCTTTATTTTATATTATGGAATATTTGATGTACCTAAATAATTTCTTTCAATCAAAACTAGTATGTTTGAAGTGAAAATGCCTTCGTTTTTCTTAAATTTTGATGTGGAAAGCAATTCTGATCATTTTTATGTGTTATTATTTTATATTCTGTAAACAATAAAAATTGATTATTAAATTCGCACCTCTAAAATTTATTTTCTTCTGCTGTCCATATTTTGCTATGGATGTATTAGTTAATTACTGTACATTTTTATATTCAATATGCCAAGGAAAGCAAAATTTTTACAATAATTTGGGGAAAGAATGATAATGAAATCTTTCTGAATGGTCAATTAAGTAGATGCATTATTATGTTTAGAATTTTTTTATTTATTTATTTAAGAATGATTTGAAATTAGTTTTACCATTAGCTACCATAATAAATGTTTATTTAAATTCTACTATTCACAAATATACTTTCTTTTGCAATTATATGAATTAATTTTTTGGATTTTTATTAATTATTTTTAGTGTTTAGAAATTAAATTATTCTTTTACATATCAAATTATGTGGATTTGTTTTAGAATGTTATGAAGATATAGACACACCCTTTTTTTTGCTTAATTTGTTTCAAAGATAGGGAGGAATTTGATCAACTAATAAGTACAGTAAAAAAAAAGATAATTTCATAAGAAAATGTATTCTGTGGCAAGATTAATTGCTTACTTTAGCCAAACTTTACTACTCTTAATGAATTTTGTCTTTTTTTTCCCAAGGCACTTCATGTAATCTTTAACCATTTATCTGATCAGCTTTCTCTACTGTTTAATTACCTGAAACTTTCTGTTTTAGTATTGTGTTGTCATTTTGATTCATATAAGCTTGAAAGAAACTTGCAATGTTATATATTCAAGATAATTTTTGTATCAAATTAAAATGCTATGAATGACTTAATTAATAAATTTACAATTACCTTAAATTGATTTATGTTTGATGGATAAACATGTATTAATATGCAGATTCAGTATATATCTTGGTAAGTGTATTAGGCATGGACATCTGTTTAGTATGTACCTTTGTGTAAGGACTTAAATATTTATTTTTAATCCAAAATAAAACTGAGGAATGCACAACAAAGAAAGTTTGTTGTGCAACTTTTATCTTTGTGGGGGAGCTTTCATATATACTCGGTTTTTATAATGTATCGGTTAATCTTCCATTTTTCAATATTTTGTGTTTTGAGGTATTTTAGTGTATAACATTTTTTTCCTACAAAATCCCTATTGTTTATATCTATATATGTTGCTGAAAAATATAATTATCCTTTATGAAAATTTGGGACTGCTTTTTGCTGATGATAATTTTGTACTTCATAGATATTTTGAAAAGAGAAAAAGAATTCATTTTTTTATGCAAAAGTATAAGCAACCTGTAATAAGGAACTCAATCTTCTACTTACTATTATTGTTTTAACTGTTAAACGGAATGTATTTACAAATTTAAAATTAAAAACCAAGTGTTACTTTATATATATGTATATGTAATGATGAATAGGCTTCAACTCGCATTTTACAGTACTGAAGATTCAGTCACTAGGGCATTTAGGGGACCAACTAGAAATTGATGAAGAAAATGAGTTCAGCTCGTCCTGTTTCACAGTAAGCTGAAATAATGATTTCAAAGTTTCACCACTGGTTTTGTTTCCAATGCACATTGCTTACATGCATTTTTGTAAAAATAGCATGTATATTCTGCAAGATATAAGGGCTTTCTTAAAAAATCACAAATTTTTCCACATTTACATATAACATACAGAGTTTTCAACCAAATTATGCAAAAATTAGATTACGTGACAATATGTTAGCAAAGCATTGTATTAAAATTGGAAGTAAATACTTAGAATATTAGAGGAAATATAAATAGTTTTAGTAAATAATTTTTTACTGTGCATGTGTGAAACATATTATAATTTTTCTTTTATAATCTGTAAACCAGATATATAGGACAACTTATATGAAAATTCCAGTTGAATACCATTAATATTTAGAAAGATATCAACATTGCAGCAAGCAGAATTTGTTTCTCTCTGAGAAAAAGTAAACTAAGAGAAACAAAATGTTGGAAATTGTCACAAGTTTTTTTTTTTTAATTGATTTTTGAATAGTTTTATAAAGCTTGAATATGTTGAATATCCAATCATAATAATAAATCAAATACATAATTTAAATTTCAGTTGAATAATTACTATTCGAAGATTCAAGTTTAAGAGATGTCATTTTGTGGACCCTCCCTTTTTTTTTTTTTTTGTTTCTCTTAGAGAGAAACAGAAATTCTGCTTGCTGCAATGCTGATGTCTTCTAAATATTAATGCTATTTAACTGGAATTTTTATATAGGTTGCCCTATATATCTGCTTTCCAAATTATAAAAGAAAAATTATACTGTTTTGTACATGCTCAGAATAAAAACTATTTAATACAAAGTTTCATATTAACATATTGTCATGTATTCTGTAAATTTCATTTAATTTGTTTAAAATTCTGCAATTAAATAAATAAAAAACATGCCAAAAAATTTGAAATTTTTTAAGAAAACCTTCTTATCTTTTAAAATATAGATGCTATCTTCACGAAAATGCATTCTAACAATGTGCATAGCAAACAAAACCAGTGGTAACAGTTGCAAATAATTACCAGTTTTGTGTGAAAGGGGATGAGCGAAATCATTTTCTTCATCAGTTTCTGGTCAGTTCCTTAAATTCTCTTGTGACCAAATCTTCGCTGTAAAGTGTGAGTTCAACGAGATGAAACTTTCAGCAATGGTTATGTTTGATGTGCATAATATTTACATGAATTTTCGTAAGTGTAGTAAAAATATTCGGGAAGATATAAAGGTTTTCTTAAAAAATACCAAATTTTCCCGCCTGTGTTTTGCTTATAACATGCAGAGTTTTCTGTTATATTAAACGAAACTTACAGAAAAAATGACAATATGTTAGAGAAGCATTATGTAAAAATTTGGAAATTTTTTTTTGAATATTAGAGATAATATGAGTAGTTGTAGTAAATAATATTTTACTTTTCATGCATGAGATATAGCTTAATTTTTCTTTCATAAGTTCAAACCCAGATATATAGGGCAACTTATGTAAAAAAAATCCAGTCAAATATCATTAAGATGTAGAAATATATCAGCATTGCGGTGAGTAGAATTTTTGCTTCCCTCTAAGAGAAACAAAACAATGAGGGGTTTTCCACAAATTTGTTATTTTTTAAACTTAAATTTTCGAATAGTAATCGCTGAACTGCAATTTGCATTATGAATTTTATTTATAAGTATGCCTGGGTATTCAGCATGTTCAATCTTTATTAAATACCATAAAAATTTTCAAAAATTAAAGTTTAAAAAATATCAATTTGTGGAAAACCCTTCATCATTTTGTTTCTCTTGGAGGGAAGCAAAAATTCTGCTCTCTGCAATGCTGATATCTTTCTAAATATTAATGGTATTGAATTGGAATTTTAATATAAGTTGCCCTATATATCTGGCTTTGACTTTGTGAAAGAAAAATTACCTTATGTCTCTCACATGCGCAGTAAAACATTATTTACCACAACTACTCATATTTTCTCTAATGTTCAAAATTTGTTTCCAAATTTTTACACAATGCTTCTCTAACATATTGTCATTTTTTCTGTAAGTTTCGTTTAATATAACAGAAAACTCTGCATGTTATAAGCAAAAAACAGGTGGGAAAATTTGGGATTTTTTAAGAAAACCTTTATATCTTCCCGAATATTTGTGATGCGTTTGCGAAAATTTATGTAAATATTATTGAAAGTTTCATCTTGTTATACGTTTTCTTTAAAGCAGGTTGGCCCAAAATAATTTTCATCTTCATCAATTTGTAGACGATCCCCTAATTGCCCTCAGGACCAAATCTTCATTTAAAAATGTGAGTTAAGAGTCTGTTCTTTACATGGTTGAAGTTCAAGTGCAGTCAGTTTAGCTTTTCCGGAGAAATTCTAAAAAATGTGAAAATCCGAAGGTGTCCGGATACTTTTGTTCAGTTAATGTATGTTTATGAAGTTCATCTGAAACTTAAAATTCTTGCTTATTCAAAATAAACTACTATTTGAGTGGCATATTGATCTTGTTACATTCATTGTGCAAATTAGTTTTCTTCTGTTCAAATTATTGATAATCTTAAATGTTGGCACTATTCTGTTAGTAAGTCATAATTAATAAGCTTATATCTGGTAGCACCTCTAACATAATGTAGATTTAAGTTTAATTCTACTGTTTGAATTTACTTAAAAATAATTTTCAAATGGGTTGATATATTCCTTTTAAAATATACTCTAAATTTGTATTTTTTTCTCATTTATAACCTCCTGCAATAAAATTGTTATAGGAAATATAAATAGGAATAGACTAAATAGATTCTGAAATAACTTTAATGGTATTATATTTTATTTGTTACTGTGCATTATAATTAATAGTTTGTGTTTTCTATCCAGAATTTCACAACTTATAAATGCTAAAATTTCCTAGAATAAATCGAAATTGTCAATTATGTTTTATCCATGTTGTCATTTTTTTCTTTAAAATGAAGGGAAACTGTGTTAAGGGGCTGTCCATAAATGATGTCACACTTTTTTTCAATATTTTTGACCCCCTCCCCCCCCTTTGTCGCAAATTGTCACACTTCACCATACCCCCTCCCCCCGTCACATGTCACGATATATTACATAAACATATACTTGCAGTTCAGAAACAAAGCACTATGTTATAGATCATATTTCCAGTTTTATTTTTAAACTTTAACTACGTGTTTTAATGGCATTTGTGAGCATAATAATAATGATTATGTGTGTACTTCTTTTGTATGAAATAAGATTAAGGTTTACAACAAAAAACCTAATTAATATACAATAGTAATAAAATGTTAATATAAAAGAGCAATTGAAAACAGTAGTATTTTGGAATTTGATATATTTTGCTATAAATCTTATCTTTACTTTATGAACACAAAATACTCTTAAACAGATTGAATTTAAAAAAAAAAAATGCCTCAATAAGATCAACCTGTTTGCCACTGCCAGTTCTACCACTCACCCAGGTGGGGCGACGTATCTTTTGTTGGACATTTCAAAGGTGTGACAGGGGGAGGTTTTCTTCTAATGGTGAAGAATTTCTGCTGCTGCCATATTCTCAGAACCTACCCTGAATGGCCTTTTTCGAAAAATAATGAATATAAGTGAAAAAAAAAAATCACATGAAAGTTGTTTTAGCCTCGATTAAAAAAATACCCTCAAATTCTGTTAATTTCAAAATAACTTAAAAATTCAATTTGCTGATTTTAAATGTTTTTATTTGAACCAAAATGTGTGATGTCACACTTCTTGTTACCCCCTCCCTCCCCCTTGTCATAAACTGTCACAATTTCACGAACCCCCTCCAAGCGTGACATCATTTATGGACGGCCCCTAAGGTTATATAGAAGATAAAGCCCTTACTTATGAATTGGATTGTAAATTAAATCATTTTATTCGGTGCATAACAAAGTTTTTGAAGGGTAAAAAGGCATTAAATATTGCTTATATTTAGTGAATTTGATTATTAATTTATGACTATTATTTTGAGAAAATGTGTAGTATTTCTCAAAATTATTATTTTGAGAAATACTGCACATTGTTATTAAAAATTAATACTTTATTTTTTTTTTTTCCTTTTCTTTTTAAAAAAAGAATGTTTGCTTTAAACAATGTTTTTCTTTAGTTAAATAATTGTTTTGTTGGATAACAAAATACTCAACTATCTTGCTAATATAGTTTTACTAAGATTATATTAGTTAATTAAATTAGTTATTAAATTATTGCAGATTTTCAAGTTCATAATAGTTCAATCAATCAATTAATGGATTAAATATCGTTGGAAAACTTAAATATATTTACTTGGAAAATTGTTCTCCTAAATACTCTTAATTAACCCCAAACAGTTGCAAAATGTAAAACAGATGCTTATATAGTTAATGTGTATATTATAGTAAGTACACAATATTACATTGGTATGTGGGCAGTGACGGATTTTCCCAATATGAGGCCACAGGCGCAAAACGGACTTGAGGCCCCCTCCCTCTACCCAATGTCTCAAATTCGCTGTTGGCTTAGCCCTACGATGTGTGTAGAATAGGTTTTGAGGCCCCCTCCCTTACCCAATGTTGCAACTTTGCCATCGGCATAGCACTACAATTTACACCCAACAGGTTTTGAGACTACCTCCCCCAACCAAATGTCACTAATTCACTATCAGTTTGCACTACTGTGTACATCGAATGGATTTTGAGGCCCCTTGGTTTTTTGTGGCACAAGGCGAGCGCCTCTAATGCCTGTGCAGAAAACCGCCAGTGTACATGGGGTACAAAGGTATGTTGCCCACAAATGAAGCAATGACAGGGAGAAGGGGTTAAGTGCCAAAGATATTTTTCATTTTATGACATGATAAGTACCATTACTAATAACCTGGATATATTGATATGTCTGTGCCTGGCTTATATTTTTTGCTATTATTGCCACAAGATATATTTCATAGTTGAAAAAGGAAACAGGTAATCTGTGATTCTTCTTTTCTCCTTTTTGGCAAATTCTGTTTTGTTAGAATTCCTAGTTAATATTTGATTTGGAAAAGAAAATTTGTGAATCCATTTCACTTTGTTGAAAAGAATCATGAACTCTTGTATGCTGTTGTTGCTACAATGAGACCAACTTTTAATTATGCCTCAGTTGAAGATCAGTTTTATGTAATGGACGAGATTATTGAGTTTCTTACTATAAGAATCTAATAAATATTCAGTTACTAGAAGGAATGGAAGGAATGTCAATTTTTTTAAAAAAAGAAACTTCATAAGCAGTGACCTTTGTCTCTAGGAGTTGCCTCCAGTATGCAGGATCCTAGTCCTAAATGAAGCAGAAAAACAATTTACTTCCAGCGATCAATTTTCTGGGTGAATAAAAGTGTTTTAATTATAAAATTTCCATCGAACAGATAAGACTTTTTTTTTTTTTTGTTGCTATTTTTCGATTCTAGAAGCTCCTAGGCTCTTTAAATGGGGTTTTTTTTTTTAAATTTTAACTTGTCTATTTTATAATTTTTATTGTGTGTGCTAAGTATGTTATTTTCTTCAAGCCTTGTAAAGCAAATTTTATATATAGTTCTAATAAGTCCATTCTAATTTAATTATAAAAAGTTTGTTAAAATACTGATTTTAAACAGCTGTTTTCTTCAAAGAAAAATTTAGTTTCTGTTGTTTTACTCTTTGTCTCCAGTGCAGTGTTTCAGTTACAGTGGAGAGGTCACGGTGGCCTAGTGTTAAGGTCTCGGCTTTGGGACTGGAGGGTTCCAGGTTCGAAACCCGATTCCACTGAAGACCCGCCGTGTCTGGCGCGGCTTGTTCACGTTAAATCATACGTAGTGGCTAAACGTCCTCCCACTGGTGTGGTGTGGAATTTTGGAGAGGAGGGTGCGAATTCAGGTGTCATCCTTGTCATCAAACTGTGGTTCAAAATTACGAGGTTCGTCCCAAAATAGCCCTCGTGTGGCTTCAAAATGAGACATTAATATACCTAAACTAAACAGATACAGTGGAACTTGGCTAATTCGAAAATTTTTAATTCAGCTGGTTTTCCTCATACCTTCGAATTTCCTATTCAATATAATGTTAAAATATCGCCTGTAAGTCGAATTTGTTTTGTCTAATTTAAAGTTGGGACAAAAAGTTGTAAAAATTGTTTTAGCTACTGATTTTTTTTCGATAGTTAAATATGTTCATGTGTAACTTGGTATATAGAGTTCGTTTTATTTTACCTGGAATCTGTCGGATGGTTAGCAGTTTTTACTGTGCATATCCGCTACCCTTTCGAGCAGTGTTTCTCAACCTTTTCAGTATTTGCGACCCAATTTTCAATCATAATTTTTATTGTGCTCCCCCCTCTGATGCAATAACTATACATGCAGTAATAATGTATTTTTGGTATTTTGATGCTAAAGCTGCACTACGACCTTAATTACAAACCTTAAAAATTATCAAGAATAAATAAATTCTTTCAGTAAATGAATAATTTTTTTAAAGAATATTCTCTTTTCGATATGCTTACGCCCCCATTTAGTGTTATCATGCCCCCCGAGGGAGAGCGCCCCACAGGTTGAGAATCACTGCTTTATAGGTCATAATTGTAACTTAAGAGTCCTGGCCCTTGCCGTTGAGGCATCAGCCTTTTAATTTTACGTCGCTGAAGAATTCATGATACTGGGAAATAGGTTATCAACGTTTTGAAAAATAAAAGCATTTTAAATAGTGCAATTTTGGGATAAATAGAAAAAAAAAGAGAGAGAGTGTTGACCAGAAAATACAGTTATTAAGATGAATATGTGTCAAAGTAGCTCAAACAAGTGAGAGACAAGTGTTTTTTAAATTGCAAATCTTCAATTAATGCATTTAAAGAATGTTTGCAAATTTTCAAGTATATGGAAATATCAATACTCAACGTAGTTATCTCTAATTCCTAAATTTTAAAACTTTGTTTGAAAGAAAGAAAAAAAAAATGGCATAAGCATTGTATTTTGCTTCAGAATCAAAAAAATAATTATTGCCAACAACTTTTTTTATGGTCTTCTGAAAGCACTAGATTTTCTCGACTCAAACAAACAAACAAGAGAGAGAGAATTGTTTTTTAAAGTGCAATTCTTCAATGAATGCATTCAAACAGTTTTTTAAAAATTTTCAAGTATATGAAAATAATACCATCATCAATACTTGTACTTATCTCTTCTTCCTGAATTTTTAAATTTTATTTGAAAAAAAAAGGAGTGTGAAGCATTGTATTTTGCTTCATAATCAGAAAAATGATTATCGCAAATAATGAAAACGTTTTCATGGCCTTTGGGACGCACTAGATTCCCTCTGCTGACCTTAGGGGGCTGCAGTTTCCTTGTGGTAATGTCTCTGCTTCAGAATCAGAGGTTCAAGACTGGATTCCATCAATTATTAGACATGTTTGTGGACCTGGTTCACATTTAGCTGTAGTTTAATGTTATATGTCAAGGAATGTTGTCGGAATCGAAAAATTACAAAATCTATAATAAGTACTGAAATTATTTATTTGACGGCGTAATTACAACTTAGCTTGTGGTGTAAAACATAAAGTACTCAAAATAAGTACACATACATTAAGTATAGAAAAATAGAATAATAAGAACAAAAAGCATTTATTGGACAGAAACAACATAGCCTGTGGTACTGAGTTCACTGACAGAAAGGGAGTGGTGAGAAATGATTACAGGAGTTGTTTGAAGTTGCGGCCATGAATGTCATTGCACAACTGACGTAGAAGCGATTGTCGAACGTGCTTGAAGATACCTGATGTATTGGTGATGTCTGCCTCAGTGCCAAAGATCCATGTTATGATATCTCGCAGTGTTTTCCCACAGGCATCTTATGAACAAGTGATTTACGGTGTACTAAAATGAAGTCCTAGGGATTGGGATCTGGGACTGTGGTGTCCAGTTTAAATCTGGGAGCATGGAGGTGGTTACTCACCACTGTGGAAAAACACGCTGGTAACTGCCATGCATGAACCACATGTTCTGCTGCATTTCGGCCTGCAAACTGACTATCTAATACTGAAGAGTGTCATGAATGATTTGGTGAGTCAACGCTCGACATTTACCTTGCGTACACTCGACTTTATTGACACATGTTCATTGGAGTCATATCCGCCGTATGGCTTATGTTGTCCTCTCAATTGAATGTTGGCATCCGTCCATGTCTCGTTGAGTCCAGCACATGGTGGGGCCCCTCACTGAACTGCCTGCATTTTCATCACACCATTTGCTCCCACATGATACCTGGACCATACACTTCCTCGAGCCATTTAAATTTTCAACTCTCGGCATCCATCGGGCTCAGTCATAGTGCACAACTGCTCACGTTTCCTTATATGCCTACATTTGTAAAACCCGTCTGTTGCCCATACATGCGGGCCCAAAACTCCCAGCTCATCCAATTTTTCTGCTTTCTTCGAGCTGGTGTTTTCTGCGTAATCTAGGTCACATGTTACCAAATTACAGGGCAACAACTTATATAAAAGCTGTCTCTTGTTTGCCCCATTGCTTGAACATTTCCCAAAAAACAAGGAAGGGAATCCTATTTTTCGTCTGCCTCTAGTATTAAATAGCCAGACTTTTCAAATGTATAGGGTGGCTGGAAAAAAGAGGATCAATTGTTTATATTTCCTTAACTACTATTTATATGGATATATATACTTTCTATTACAAAGTTCCATTAAATAATATGGGCGAGTGTATGAAAATACTGTCTCTTGTAGAGGCTGATAAATAAGAGATGAAAAAAATTAAATTTTATATAGTCTCCGTAGTGTAAAAGTGCTAAGTTAGTAAAATATTTCTTATACACTCCTATTAACACAACAAACGAGTAAATTTAAACAAATGAATGTGATTTGTTTGAGCTTTCTTTTCAGTGAGTTGAGCATGAATCTCAGCCGTGCTGTTAAATATTATCGAAACAATGAAAGAATACGAATTGAATGTGCAAACGAATAATTTTTTTTATTGCCCACTCCGACCCTGCTTAACTAAAGGGTATAAAGTATTAAGTAAGTAAAGTAAGGGAAGAAAATTTTCAATACAAATATTATTGTAATACAATACAAGTAATACAGTACAAAATAAAAATGTCAACATAAATACAATAAAATACAAACAACATAATAAATATAAACATATGTAAGAAAGAGCAAAAAAAATGAAAAATAAATTAAATGTAAATTAAAAAAAATAAACATGGTCCTGTCCTCATTGATACGTCTCGACCGTCATTGCACTTTTACGTTGACATGATACAAACTTTCAAAAGCAAGGATTTCAGCTTCCTTCTTCGCATGGACTCGGTCATACTGTATAATTGCTTAGATTTCCTCTTTTACAAAATATGTTGCGCCACTCTAGCGCCATCTGCATAATCTAGGCCTTACGTAACCAAATTTCGGAGGGATTATTCTCAGAAAAAACTAATATGCTTTTTTGAAAATTTTATTTGAATTCCTTGGGGAAGAAGAAAAAAAAAAGAATTATAATTTTCGAACACTCCTTGTATTAAAATAGCTAGGCCATTCTTCAAATATGCAGGGTGTCCCAAAAAAGTTTAATAAGCATTTATTTCCTTAAATATTGAGCCTAGACATATACTTCCAATTACAAAGTTTCATGAAATAAGGTATGAATTTGTATGGAAATACTTTGACTTCTAAAGGGATTGATAATAAAAAGTTTTAAAAAATTAAATTTTTATACAGCCCCTGTAGTGCAATGTCAATTTGTAAAATGTTTCTCTTACATTCATCTATTCACATACAAAGTTGCATGCTTCTATCTGCAAAACTTATGGAGATATAAAAAGACAAATTTATTGGCTTGGACCACTTTTCCATACCTCTCACTGCTGTTTGATCCAGTCTTTCGATGTAGATTTTAGGGAGAATATGCATATTTCAATAAGTTATTTAAAGGGCAAAATCAGGAAATAACAATTTATTTGTTAACTCTTGTTAAATCGAAAATATAGTCGAATAATACATTAATTGAAGTATTACAAAAATAATTCATCTTGTGAATCTGAAAAATATCCACTGTGATATATCAACCGTGACAGATTATCTGCTCAGAAACAAGCAGTGCTATAAAAATATTACTAGAATACAATTGAAATACAATTTTTCAAAAATAGTTTTACCTTCAAATAGTTCAAACTTGTAATTATCTGAATTTTGTTTTAGAAAATTAGTTTTTTTTCTGTGAGTGACTTTTAACAACAGAAGTCGAATACGTAGTAAGCAGCCAAGTTCCTATTGAAGCACCATGAAAGTGAAACCAAAAACCTAAAAACATTTCATAAAAGGAAATCGGAAGAAAAAAGAAATCAAGAATGTGAAGGCAAACTGTGGGCGAGATTGAAGGGAGGAAAAAATAATAATTGGCCTAGTGCCAAGCAGGAGCATCCGAAAATCCAGTTCTGGCAAAGTTCAAAGCCTTTGTCCATTATGTCACTTAGTTGTATATGCTGAGCAAATTTTGGTGCTTTCCAAAACTACTTGCTGTCCCCATCCTACGCCTGTCTTACTTTTTCATTCATTTTTTTTTTCTCGTTTTTATCTTTCTGTGTTGATAATTCAAAATTTTAGAGTGGAGAAGTAAGCAAATAAGAATAAAAACGAACATATGAAGTTTAAAAATAATTTTAGTTAGTTCTGCAACCCTAAAGGACAAGTCGACACTGCCTTTAGATAAAACTTAAAAATACCTACAACTCTAAGAGCAAATAATTTTAATATTCTTGTCAGATAGGCTATTTTCCTGTTTTTGATTATCTCAAGTTGTCCTTCCATTCTTTATCAAGTCAATAGTTTCAACTATCTGCCCATAAAACTGAGTAACAGTATATGCCATTAGTAAATTTTTTTCAATGTATGATGATTGGATGATGTATTACAAATGACAAATATTTGCATTTGGCAGTTTTTCTATGTTGAAGAAATTTGCATTTCTGCAATAAACATCTCCATATAAAGTTGTGAGCATTCCTTTAAATTAAAAAATTAATATATCTCTGCAAATTTTGCAGATAGAATCGTGAAACTTAAATTACACATAAATGAATGCAAAAGGAACATTTTACTCATTGACACTTTTGCTGTAGGGGGAACGTATAAAAATTTAATTTTCTTAACTTTTTACTTTCATACTCCACAAAAGCCAAAATGTTTTCACACAAATTCTTACCTTGTTTGATGAAACTTTGTAATTGGAAGTACATGTCTAGGTGCAATATTTAAAGGAAATAAATGCTTGTTCCATTTTTTGGGACACCCTGTATACAATAATGTATGAGGTTTCTTTTTTCTCTTATGTATTTTTGGTATGTTTTAAATTCTATACATATTTTATAGTTTTGAGTTACTTTTTATATTAAATTACTTATACATTGTTTTTTTCTTCTTTATGTCGCTTAGATTTGGAAGCTCAAGTTGCCAGAACCTACTTAAATATCACGATTTTCAGTAAACCTGATGATCAGAATACGCTTTGGCACAGAATACATAGTCTTCGAAGAGTTTCTTTTTCTATAACCATATAAAACTGAAGAATAGTCCCACACTGTTTTGCCGAGAGCCATGAAAATTTATATTTAAAGAGGAGTCCTCCAGTGTGTAGAAATGTTTGTATGAAATAAAAATTCATCCAGGAATCAAGCAATTTATATTCTTGAAAATTATATGGATATTTCTTTTACCGCAATACGTTGAAAACCGGAAGATGTGTGTTGTTGTGATGTGAACATTTTACTTTTTAAGGAAGTTTCAAGCCTCATTAGCTGGCTGGCGCAAAGACGACTTTTATGTTATAAGTAACCAATATTTTTCTTGTTAATGAAGCTAAAAAAAAAGAAAGGAAACATATCTCGCACAGAAGAATAAGCTGTTAGGCTGTGACATGTAATAGAGCATTTTTTCTTCGGCAATGTTTACAGACACTTTTATTGACACATACAAAAAAATAATTTTATGGGTGTGACATCTATAATAAGGCATTTTCTCAGCAAACATAGTTAAAGTCACATTTAATACCAAAGAGAAGCCATAAGCCTTTGATATGTGCAGTAAGGCTTTTCCTAAGCAAGGAGATTTAAAGAAACATTTAGTGGAAGAGAAACCATATACCTGCGAGATGTGCAATAAAGTATTTCCTCTGCCGGGACGTTTAAAGAAACATTTACGGACACATACGAGAGAGAAACAATTTGCCTGCGAGATGTGTAAGAAAGCGTTTTCTGAGTTCGGTCATTTAAAACGACATTTACTGATACATACAAAGGAGAAACCGTATGCCTGCGAGGTGTGCACCAAAGCATTTTCTCTGCAGGCAAATTTAAAGGCACATTTACTGACGCATACGACAGAAAAGATGTATGCCTGTGAGTTGTGCAGTAAAGCGTTTTCTCAGCTGGGACATTTAAAGAGCCATTTACGGACGCATACGAAAGAGAAACCGTTTTCCTGCGAGATATGCAGCAAAGCATTTTGTGAATCCCATCATTTAAAGAAACATTTACTGACCCATACGAAGGAGAAACCGCATGTCTGTGAATTGTGCAGTAAAGGGTTTTCTCTACGGCAAAATTTAAAATCACATATGCAGACACATTCCAAAGAGAAACCATATGCCTGTGAGATGTGTAGTAAAGCGTTTTCTCTGCAGGAAAAATTAAATGTCCATTTTTTACGGATGCATTCGAAAGAAAAACCGTATGTATGCGAGGTGTGTAGTAAAGCTTATTCTCTGCTCATAGATTTAAAGACACATTTAAGAACGCATACGAAAGAAAAATATATCTGCGAGATATGCAGTAAAGCATTTTCTCTTCTTGGAAATTTAAATAAACATTTGCGGACGCACATGAAAGAAAAACCATATGTCTGCGAAATATGCTGTAAATCTTTTTCTAAGCAGAGAACTTTAAAGACACATTTACTTTGGCATACTAAATGAAACCTTATGCCTACAATATTTGCAGTTAAGCATTTTCTCAGTGGGGAAATTTAAAGGCACATATGCTAACCCATGCAAAACAGAAACCATACATTTGTGAAGTGTGTAGCAAAACATTTTCTGCACAGAGTAGTTTAAGAAGGGATTTACTAACACATGAGAAAGAGATCTTGTGATCTAGCTTGTAAAGCCTGTACTTGGTAGTTTCATTTTAAGATGCATTTGGTGGATAGAAAGGTAAAGTGATCACTATTCCACAGAAAGAAAAGAGCGTGTCTTCACTTGGAGAGAGAGAGCTGTAGAACACAAATGGGAAATAGACATACATGTATAGAAACATCTAGTAGTAAATTGCCAGATTGTCTGAAGAAACAAAAATGCTACATAACACAGAAAGAAAACCTTGAGTGAAATAAATTATACATTTGGCATTTCGAATTCAGATTTAGCTTAGTCGTATAGCAGCACAAGTTGGGATACTAAAGAGAATAGAAAGCTTGTGGAATGTGCAGTTGCATTTTGTGCACGGAACAATTTAAGTGTCTCTTAAATGATTCACATGAAGAGAAAAATTTTGTTTTTTCTTGAATTCTAGACAGAGTTAAGACAAACAAAAACTCTTCATATTTTATTATTAACTTATTTACGGTCTTTTAAAAATGAATTATGTTTGACTTCTTTGTTTCTGAAGTCTATTTATTTATTATTATTTTGCTGGTTTTATGTTCTTCTGTGAAGCCCCTAAATTTGGTATTTTGAGGATTTTTTTATTTTTATTGTTCTTAAGAAAAATTTGAATAATTATGTTATCGGTTTATTACAAAATATATTTCCTTTTTTCTAAAGTAAAGGATTGCCTTATTGTTGTATGAACTTCTGTGTTTTAATCAGTTATGTTAAACTAGCAGTATCTTCACGGCGTTGCCTGTGGCATGTAATCCCTTTTTACCAAAGTAAAGGATTGTCGTATTGTAGTTTTTAATATGAACTTCTGTGTTTTAATCAGTTATCTTAAATGAATGTGTGGTTTGTTAAGAATCGATGGATTCTTATCAAATTTCTTTTGTTTTTTACGTAACTGGAATTTGCTAAAAAATATATAGTTTGCTGTGTAGGTTATTAAATGGGAGAAGTAATGATGAAAAGTAAAAAAAAGTGAATATTTGAAAGAAATTGACTTTATTTTACAGAAAAACGGGATTAAATAGGAATTTCACACTTTTTTTTTTTTTTTTACTTTTTCTCGTAAATCCTTAGTCCCTTAAATCTTGTATAAAAGAAACGAATTAAGTTTGTTTATTCTATTTTTCTTTACAAACTAATTGTTTATTAATTTTTTGCCTTTTAATTTGTTTATTTGAATTCTCATTTGGATTATTGTCACGAATTTCTAGAGATAATATTGCAGAAATAAACTTCGAAAATTGTCCATATCACAATTACTGGACCCCTCTTGTCCGGACATCCGGTTAATCTGGACGGGATTTTTTTTCAAAGCAGGATATACTAATTTTAGTGAGAGATGGTACAAAAATAATAATGCACTCATCCTGTTACTAAGCTGTAGGAAAAGCTATATGTTTTTATGGAAAAAAAAAATCGATTTTTTGTAGTTTTACCAATCTAAAACTTGTATTACGTGTATTTTAAGGAAAATTCCGTGTAATCCGGATATGGTCCTGTCCCATCTAGTCCGAATTACCGGGACTCTACTGCAAATATAATTTTTTAAAATTGAAAATGTAAAATGCTATTTGATGATCTGTTTGTTTAGTTCTTGGAATGAATTTGTAATCTTATGTTAACATAAATCTTCTATTTTTGTAATAAAGAACTCTTTTGTTGGTTTATATTATTTCTCTTATCTTTCAGACATTTTATTTAATTTTACTTGTTCATGTTTGTATAGATGGAATTTTGTAATTGATTTTTTTATTCACTTCCCGGTGGGTTAGAATTATAAAATTTGGGCACGTTTGCATTCTTAGTGACAATATACTATAGATGATTCTCGGATTCCGAAACCATCTGCACGTTTCCGCATGCTCCAGGTGTAGTTGATTTCACCAAAATAGGAGTGAAGTGAAAAATGGAGTTTACTTAGCGTGACCTAACAAAGAACTCCGGAAATGAGCTCATCTTACTCATTACTTGTCACTCCTTTCCGGAGTAAAATCGTCCAAAAGTGCTAGTCTTGGCATTTTGAAACGATCAGTATTTTAATATTTTCAGAATATAATATTCGGTTAATGGATGAATTTAATTTAATTTTGATTCCATATCAGCGATACCTCCGAAAGAAAAAGCCGTACAACACATTTGCGACATCGCGAATAACTACCTATCTATTGGTATTTCAAGAATACATTTTAAATTTGAAATAACTTCTTTACAAATAATATGCTGAGAACCTGAAAATTCACTATATATATATATCACAGAAGGAAGGCCCTCTCAGAAGGTTGGTGCCTATAAATTTCGAAATAATGTGACATAATCGATTCCTAAGGTCGATTGGCATTTGATTGTTGGAATTCCATATCCGGATTGGCTTTTTCATAGTAATAGTTTTTAATCTTATTATTTTTCTGTATTTCATTGTATGAATAATATTAGGTTATATTGTTTATTATATTTAATTTTAAATGGGGGTTTAATAGGTGTATATGATGAAAATGTTATTTGAGTTTTAATAGTTTAAAAAATATATAACTATATATATATCTTGTACCTTTTACTTATAGTTAAACTATTTTTAATATAATTTATCAAAATAGACGCTGCACATTCAATTAAATTATCTTAAAAAGTAAATTGGAGACGCAGTAAACAAAATAAATAATATTACCAAGTTATATAAAGGAATTCACTGTTGCCACATAATTTAAACTCAAGATACCTTCCTGGCAACTTACTTAAAAACATATCCCCTTGAAAAATGCATTAAAAAAATGTTTAAAAACATTCTATCCATTTATATTCCAACTTTTGGTTTTTTTTAATGTTTAAATCTTGTTTTCCAGTTCAGATTTTAAAAAATTATAAAGCAGATAAAAATTATATTATCAGATAATAAATTATCTTGCGTAGGTATCGATATGAGTGGCACCCTCTAGTATTGAGTATGAATAAAAATTAAAGTCAAGATTCAATTTTGAAATAATGATTTAGAGATTTTAAAAATTTTCAACTTTTAATTTTTTAAAATCTACTTTTTAGTATATTATTAAAAGTGTACTTTTAAAGACAATTTTATTTTTAACTTGACTTGTTTTCTAATCAAATGGTCTAAAAAATTCTTCCAAGGAGTTTTCAGTTTGTCAAAATGTATTCCAAATTAATAGGAACTTCTTATTTTCTTTTATGCATTGTGTTATATCTTTGAAAAAAATCATTTTATTGAATTTCGTAATTTATAATATTTTTTTCATATCATTAATTTCATCTGTAGACAATAATAATTTTTCTTCGAAATGGAGGTATTTTTATCTCCGTATTTTGTTCTTAACAACTAAGAAAACGTTCAGCATGCTATGCATGTGCCAGTTACATTACCGACAGACTACTTTCCTGTGCGTTTACAGTAAGGAAGGTTTTATGATTTGCTTCATCGCTTTTTGAAGAAAATCAAGAATGTGTTTCAGATCCCTTCTCTTTTACCGCCTAAATCCAAATTTGACGTAATTCTAAAATTTTGCTGACGAATCACGAACCAAATTTTACTTATCTAGCTTTTTGAGTTATTGTGTTCGCATACTCACGAAGAAATAGTCCGAGAGGCAATTAACCAGTTGACGGATTTGGTTTAAGATTTTTTACAAATATATAATTCTGGAGATAGGACTATATGTAAAATCTCATCCATTTAGCTTTCCGTTTTTGAATTCTCGTGTCCACAAATAAGACAGCCATAATTCCTAAAATGTTTTGTTCAGACTCGAAAGGATCGATATTCCTTAAAATCTCGACGTCGAATTTTCTGTTTGTTTCGTATATGAAAAAATTAATTGGGTATTGCAAAATTGTAATTTTATCTGCGACTCAGATTTATTCAGAAATGTGAGTGTTAAATGTCCACAAAGATATTGACTCATCTTTTCATCTCAACGATGAAAAGTATTGTTGCAAACTGTGTTCAAAAAATATTTTTAAAATATTAAAATTAGGCAAAAAAAAAAGCTGCGACGAAGAAGTTGGTCTCATTAAAAAGATAATTTTTCGAACTTGAGATGATATAAAGATTGTTGTTCAGCAATAATATATTCGGAATTTATCGCGGAAAAACTCAAAATTTTACGTAATTTGTAATCAATGAAAATTTAAAAAAAAAAAAAGTCGCAGCAAATTGCACTTTCCCACCTTCCAAAATAAATACGTGCCAAATTTGCTAGTTCTAGATCGTAAGGTATGCCTTGTAGGGCGCTAACAGACAAGACCACACACACACATTCGGTTTTATTATTAGTAGAGATGCACTTAGCAACTAGAAACATTCAGTATATGTCAAGGGTGTCAAACTCACGGGCCGCATGCGGCCCCGCATACATAACAGAATGAAACAAAGTTTTTAATAAAAATATTGTAGTTCAGTTTTTGAAATTCCCAATTCTACCAAATTATTAATAACGAACAATCACAATTGCTTGTGTCTGTTCTGGTATATCGATTGAAATAATCGAATGTTGTACAAATTTGAAGGCAACGTTCAGTGAAGTTTGGAGGCCTGAATTTTACAAATATTTGCTAGCCAGGTTTGAAAACACTCGAAAATTGGCATATGAAATTACTTCTCTGTTCGGAAGTACTTATAGGTGCGAGCAATTATTTTCACTTATGAAAGGATCCTCTCAGATACAGAATTCCCGACATTCACTTAAGTGAGCGGTCACTGCGAACAAGATATACCTCGAGGTAGAAAAGATGGTAGCGGAGAAGAGATGCCAAGGACGAAGATGAAAACACTCTTTTTACTCCTTTTCTTTTTACAGAGGTTTATTTTATCGAAATAAACCTGCGTTTCTGTAAAAATTGAAGGTGTTTTTTTTCCCTCTGCGGCCCACATAAACTGAGGCCTTGTTTATTTCGCCCTTGCTAGCATTTGAGTTTGACATCCCTGGTGTACGCATATGGCAATAACATTTATCTACCAGCCGGAGACATCTTCCCTCGACTTTCTGGTATGCTTCCACAATAAGGCAGGTTTTATGATTTGCTTCATCGTGTATCGAAGAAAATCAAGAATACGTTTCAGCTCTCTTCCCTTTTAACCCTTTCGCGTTCATTGATTTCGCAGTGAAACCACACATTGAGCATTTTTTTACTGCGCAAACTTAGCGTAATTTTTCTTTCGTAACTTAAGAGCCAGATGTATAGGCCAACTTATATAAAAATTCCATTTCAATACCGTTAGTATTCACAAAGATATCGGCATTGCAAGAGCTAAATTGCTTTTGATCTCCAAGAGAAACAAAATGATGAGGGTTCTTGCACAAATTGATATTTTTTAAAATTGAATCTTCGAAAGTAGTAATGAATTTTATAAAGTTTGAAGATACTGAATACTCACGTAATTGTATAAATTAAATATATAATTTAAATTTCACTTCAATGATAATTTATACTTAGCAAGAATAGTCCGTTACCATTCATTGGTTTCACTGTGAAACCACAAATTTCTTGAGAATAAAAAAATGCTAATTTTTTTTCTTTCTATATTTATGATCAGCTACATGCTTAATACCCATTTTTGAAATAAATTTAGTAATTTTCATAACGAAACATTTAGTGAACTTGAAAGGATTAACCAACTAATTCAAAATCTGATATATGCTCTTTAAGTTTCTTTGATCAAGGCATCTAAAGCTTCAAGTTGTAATTATCATTGAACCTATACAAATCTTTTATCTTGTTCTTGCTTGTGTCCGTGCCCCCTCTATAACATAAGATCTGTGATTTCTCCGAAAATTTGAGCTGTAAATGAAGATGCTGAGTTAAATGAAAGAGTGGAAATTGTGCAAAATTCAAATAGTACAACAGTTACACTATGTTGAAATACGTTCACAGAACTTATAAAATTGTGTATTACAGATATGTTGGAAAGAATGTGTTCCGAAATAGACAAACTGTGAAATATTTTCTTATCACTTGATACTTTTGAAACAAATTCTTAACGGCAATTACTTCAGAGATGAAAACTTATCGAAATTTTACACCTACTTTTCAGAAAATAAGCAAAGCAATTAATGGGATAAATAGACAGAGGGGGCTAGAAAGAAATCCATTTCATCAATCCTAACAATGGAAAAAAGATATGATTAAATGATTTAATTAGACAATGGAATGGGTTTGAATTTCATTACAACAATGAAAAGCATTGCTGCAAATAATGCTTCAAATTAATTTTAAAAAATTATTAAAAATAGGAAAAAGATCGCGCTGAACCCAAATTGGTATTGGAATGGCAATCTATATATATATATATAATTCTCTTGCGTAGCTACAAAAAAAAGGTTGAATTTCTTAATCGCCGTTTAACAACAGCTCGCAAGTTTGTTTTGTTTACAATGGCGGAAAGACCAAGACAACGACTTTTGTTTTTGTTTTGAGTTAAATAGTTTGAACAAAATAAGTTTAAATCTTGCAGTTTCGATTAGGCAAATGAAAGAATGCCTCCTTAATATATCCTTTTTAGTTGAAAGGTTGAGGAATAGGCTACTTTATCTTTCGATTACTCGCATTTTCTGAGTTTTAAAAACATAAGTAATAACCTAGAGAAAAAATGTTGTACCTTTCTTGATTAAATTGTAACTGGAGTGAGTCTGTATACATGTGGGGAAGTTTTCTGAGCAACATAATATGAGTAAACGTAGAATCTTATCAATTTTAGAAAGCTACAAATACATCATCATTATGGTTTCAATTTTGAAAAGTTAATGCGAGCATGTTTCAAGCCACTTTTCTCTTCAAATGGTTCTTTTTTTATGTAAAAGCTTCTAAAATGGGTTATATCATCTCCTGACAACTTAAATTTTCTGAGATTTAACACGTAAATAACTACCCAGAGAGAAAAGTTATCTTTCTTGGCTAAATAATAATTGGAGTGAGTGTGAATACATGTGGGGAAGCTTTTCTCAGTAACATTTTATTGAAAATAGGGCATGTTAAAAATTTTTTCGGAATGAAGAAAGGGCAAATATAACTGTTAAAGATATTGTCAATTTTGTATGAAAAAAGTTTTAAATGACTGATGATTTCTGATTGATGTAAATAATTTTAATTTTTAAACATCTTAAAATTATATATATATATTAGCATTCAGATTTCTTTCTAACATTTACATATGTATCTCTGTGCTACCAGAAGATTTTAATTTTAGTAATTAATGAAAAATTAATTTTAGGAGTTCATGCAATTTCAGATAATTTATATTTACTTTCAGTAATTAATGTATTTAAAAATTTTACTAGCAGAAATGCATAACTGTATGGCGAGCGAGCGAATCGTAATGATCAGCGGAGCGAGCAGGGAGTGTAACCCCCTTGTTTTTGAAATTTAAGACGGTGTTAAAATCGTTTTCTTAGAATAACATGTTCCGAAATTATCGCTGAAAAACGCGAAAATGTCAGTTGACTTGTAATTAATTGCAATTCTAATTAAAATTTCAAAAAAAAACCCTCTCGAAATAAACATTAATCTCTATGGTTTCAAATTTCTTAAAACTTTAAGTCAAACTGTAGCACACATATGAACTTTTATTATTAGTTAGAGATGCGAAAGTGGTGCTTGAAAAGATACAAAGAGTGCATACTTTATTCTAGAACTGAATTTTAAAAAAATCTTATTGCATCTAAAATTACCTGACGGTGAGTAATTTGATATTGTTTTTAGTGTCTGTAAATCGCGTGATGTGTCATTACGCACACAACATGAAACTCTACAGGACAGACCTAGAGCTATAAATTCGGCACGTAGTTACTTACTTTGGTTACCCACACTTTGGGTTGTAGGTGCTCTCCAGGAAAGGGTTTTTCAAAAATTTAATTAATTGAAATTTTATCGTATTTTCTCAACTTCGGGACATGTTATCGCACAAAAACCATTTTTACACCACTTTAAAATTAAAAAAATATATATGTATCTTTTCAATGATACGAATTTTATTACGAATGAATTTTGCATTATGCCAGTACTTTGCCCCTGTGGCTCTCTGCGGCCCTGCTTGAGAGTTCTATGGGCTCTTAGTTGAATCAATGCAAAACATTCCCAAAACAGAAGGGGATCCTCTAATTAGACGATATAGAATACCACACTGGTGAGGGAATAATTCCAGCCACGATTACGTGCTCGCAAGTAAATGTATTTTAATATTTTGAGGTGATGGAATTTCAAAGAATAAGTAAACAAGCACAATAACTACAATTGTATAGGTAACAGTTTAAGTATAAATGACGTTATTTCGTAAAATATCATTTATCATGTATTCATTTTTTTTTTTAAATTTCACAAAAACTTTAGAAATAATTCAAAATTTTTTGTGCAGGATAGTTATAGGGTACTATTTTACGTGAAATACAATTAAAATTAAATTCCAAATATTAAAATTTTTAAAAAATGTTTAGATGGTACCGTGTCGCCTTAATTAACTTTCATAATATTAAATTTAAGCAAGTTTATTTCAAACTTGATCTCGTTGAGTTTAAATTAAAATATTAAGTTGACTTGACCGATGAATTTTTTTAAATGTGTTGTAAACAATAAAAGATGTAACGAAAGAAAGATTTGAATCTTAAAGTATGTTAAATGAGTGTAAGATAATTATTTTTAGCTTACTCGAAAGGAATTGTGTTTTTTAATTTTAAAATCGAACTTGGTTTATATTGAATTTACATCATTTGGCTACTACAAAGCAACTCTTCTTAGCATGCCTATATTGCATAGGAGTGGTGACAACGGCTGCCTAGGTTTTTACTAGTTGGACTTTAACTATTAATCAGATTTTAGTAATAGAATTATTATTATGAAATAAAAATAATAAATTAGGAAAACCTTTCAAATTTATTGTTAAGAAACTAACCGATTAGGTAAATAATATGTCGTCTCTTTTCTTAAGTGTTCGGTAGAATTTCTTCAGGGGTAACAAAATGAAAGGCATTGACTGTCTTATCCTATCGGCTCCGCTTGTTTCTTGTTGTTTCATCTATTTTATCCTTCGATTTTCTTCTATTATCAATAACCAAATTATGAATATTTGGTTTATTTTTATTATACTGAGTAGGTTTCTTTTAGAAGTATAATTTAAATAAAAGTTTTGCATTTTTTAAAAGTTTGTGATCATAACAATTAAGATGTAACTTCAGAATTAAGGAATATTGAAATCTTTTTATACTTCGTCCATTTTTAAACATTGCTGCTCTTTCCTGTAATATAGTTGGATGTATAAAAATATATTATCGCTCTTTTTGTTTGAGTTTTTGCTTTCTTACTCTAGTGGGTTTTGTTGTTGTTAAATTACACACACACATACACAGTAAACTAAACTCCTTTAAGATACTTTGTAAATTATGAAACATATTCGGTTTGACACATAAAACTGCAATGCGGAATGATTCTCCTTACTATCATTACATTTATATTATCTATCTTTCAGTTCAGCTAGCAGTTTAACGGGTTAATTGAAGTTTAATCATTTTTCGTTTCCATTGAAAACTCAAAGAATAGGTGAAATGACAGGCAGATAGGAGGCATATAGCACGATGAACAGTGCGGTGTAAGTTTTCTAAAATGATACGAATTAACCCTTAAATGTCCAGTGTTGCCTTCAAGCAACTTACCGAATTTTGTCTTCTAAAATATTGAGTATAAGACTGAAGTTCTAATGCCTGTTGTTGCCAATAGAATACATATTGAAATTTTTATTAAATCAATTTACGACATATAGATGACAGCCTGAGTGCTGATAAAAAAAAAATGATGTTTTTCCACATGAGACCGTCTTTTTAGCTTTGCTTGCACACTTGAGAATACCATATTTTATTCTACAATGTTGAAGGAAATTCCTTCCGTATTATTATTTATTAAAATTCATTTGTGTTTGATATTATAGAATTTTATCAAGGGAGTTATTTTCTGAAATAAAGCCCAGTGTTGCCAGTTGGTAACAAATTGTTTTTTAGCCATAAATCATACTCAAAACAAAATAGGATTTTTAAAAGTATTTTCCCCATGTTTTATTCAAGAAATGAAAGTCAAAAACATTTTTAAATCAATTTTTTTTTTAAAAAAAAGTGCTTTTAATGGTTAAATGTCTATAAAAATATGAAGTTTAAAAGAATTTTGCTGTTTGAAAGATTTAATTGAAATCTTTCGCAGCCAGTTACCCGGTGAACTAGCTGGTCGTCAGAAATGGCTAGTTCTGTAATATATAAGACTAGCTGATGAAGCTCGGAGCATCTGCCCTCCCTTATACTCACACCATACAGCGTAATGAACTGAACGGTGTAAGCAGTGGTAGCTCGTCCATTAAGGCTGTTAAACTGCAGCATCCCCTGAAATTATTTTAAAAGTTTGTATTCGTTTTTATTCTCATTTGCTTACTTTCCCACTCTGAAAGTTCGATGGCAAAGAAAAATGGGGGAAAATAACAATAACGTGAAAAAGAAGGCAGAAAATGAACTAATAAGTAAGAGAGACACATGTTAAGGCTGCAAAGCGAGTAGCCATCATAAGCATCAAAATTTCTCTATTGCGCACAACTAAGCGGTGAATCGGCAGAAAAAAAAAGCAACCCGTTCCCCTTTGTATTTAGAAGTGCCAGAGCTACATTTCTCGCAGCCCTGATTTGACGCAAGACCAACTGAGAGATACATATACTCTTTTTTTCCTTCCACCCTCTCCCTCGCTTCCACCAAAAGTTCGCCTTCGTTTCCTCGTTATATTTTTTATTTGGCTTTCTCTCATGGGCTGTTTATAAGTTTCTGTTTCGCTTCATGATGCCTAGACATAAACATGTCTGGTTTATTGAATATTCATTCTCTTTTGTTAGATGTTACTCTTCGGGAAAAAAGTACGAAGATAATTTTCTAAAATATTATTTAAATGAAAATTTTTATAAAGAGGGATCAATCATTATTATATGGAAGCAAAGATGAACGTTGTAGATCTTCAAAAAATAGTATTTTCACAATTTTCGCTGAGCGAAACAATTGAATATAAAAAGCGCATGTCGCTTTTTGCCGGATTTAAAATTGTTCAAACGTCCTCATGCATGAAAATTCAGCGCCAGCGAAATTTCTTGCAGCACTGCCCGTTTCTGAGCTGACAAACCGCCACTGGGTGTAAGTCTTCTAGAATAGTACGAGTTAAATGTCTATCAAAGTTTAAAATTTAATAGAACTTTGCTGTATCTCATTAAGACTCAGCTACGTATAAAATACACTGACGAAAAAAATCCCAACACCAAGAAAAAATTATTGTAGAGTAATGGAATTTCGGCAATACATTTGCCTAGGTAACATATTGAATTGATTAAAGTTTCAAGATCACAGGTTAATGTAAGCGTGAGAAGAGCCATTTCAAATGCTGGTAGATTAATAACCGGTGTAACCGCCAGAATTTTGAATGCAAGCATTAACGCCACCCCATGCCCCTGATGCCTATAACCTCTAGGGTTATCTTACCAGTTTGATGAGCATGGAGTGGAAAGACGAACAAAACCCTCCGCTGGGCCAGCGCCCCCATCGGTGCTTTATTTATGAATCGGAAAGTAAGTTTTACATGAGGGTAACAGCTAATAAATCTTGAATAACATAAGTACATATACAAACACAAACAGAAGGGAAAAAAACAATTTCGCGCACTGAATGATATTGCAGGTTGAATGCAGGCATGCAAACGTGCATGCATTGTGTCGTACAGGTACCGGATGTGAGTTTATGGGATGGAGTTCCATGCCTGTTGCACTTGGTCGGTAAGTACATGGGCGGTTAATGCTGATTGTGGATGACGCTGGAGTCGTTGTCCAATGAGTCCCATACGTGATTGGAGAAAGATCTGGTGATCTAGCAGGCCAAGGCAAACACTCTGTAGAGCATGTTGGGTTACAACAACTGTATGAGGGCGAGCGTTATCCTGTTGGGAAACGCCCCCTTGAATGCTGTTCATGAATGGCAGCACAAAAGATTGAATCACCAAACTGACGTACAAATTTGCAGTCAGGGTGCGTGGGATAACCACGAGAGTGCTCCTGCTGTCATAGGAAATTGCTCCCCAGACATGACTCCAGATATAGGTCCAGTGTGTCTAGGCCGCAGACAGGTTGGCTGCAGGCGCTCACCTGGCCTCCTTCTAACCAACACACGGCCATCACTGGCACAAAGGCAGAACCGGCTTTCATCAGAAAACAACAGATCTCCACTCCGTCCTCCAATGATCTCTAGCTTGACACCACTCACGTCGCAAACGGCAGTGGTTTGGAGTCAGTGGAATGCACGCTACAGGGCGTCTGGCCCTTGAAGTAACCGATTTGTAACAGTTCGTTGTGTCACTGTGGTGCCAACTGCAGCTTGAATTTCTGCCGCAGACACAGTACGATGCGCCACGGCCATACGCCGAACACGACGGTCTTCCCTCTCAGTAGTGCCACGTGGCCGCCCGGAACCCGGTCTTCTTGAGGCAGTACCTTCCCTTGGCCACTGCTGCCAACAGTCATGCACAGAGGATACATTTCTGCCAAGTCTTTCTGCAATATTGCGGAAAGAAAATCCACCTTCTCGTAGCCCTACTACACGACCTCGTTCGAACTCGGTGAGCTGTTGATAATGGCTTCTTGGAGGCATTCTTGACTAACACCAACTCACTACGTCAAATCCCAACAGTAAATAACGCTCACGAACTTTACATGCGTATTTAAAGCAAACCTGATTTGCATGTTCATAGTGTCGCTACTAGCACCACATTTATGCGCTTAGCGCGAAATTTGTGTAGATGTCCTCTTTCAGATATATAAAGACGCCTATCAAATTTCGTTTATCTAGCGCAACTCTTTCTTGGTGTTGGGATTTTTTTCCGTCAGTGTATTAAGTTAAATCTTTTGCAACCCGTTATCCTGGCGCATCCAGCTGGTGCCAGGCTAGGGCGGCTATTATTATAACCTGTAAGATTTCTTTCTTTTTCGTGACCCGTCAAAATAACCCCATCCGTAAGAGCTCCGACAAAATAGCCCGTGCCCCAACAGGCCCGACAAAATGGCCCATGACAAAATAGT
>BGPR01014221.1:13704-37279 GCA_013235015.1 Araneus ventricosus | reverse complement strand
TACATTTGCCGAGGATGGTTTAAATTATAATTTAAACTATGAGATTCATATTGAAACTCTTTGTACTTGCGGAGTCCATTAAAATGCAGAATTTCGTCTGTGGAACTGTTAATGTGCAGCAGACTGGGAAATAAACTGAATAGGTGGTCTGCAGAGGTTCAGTTGATAGCGCATTCAGTGGTTTTACTGGTGATTTCGGGCGGGAATGAGTACACTTTAACTCTGAAAGCATTAAAGGAATTACAGGGTTATATTATCGCAGAAGATATTGTGGTCTTATGATTTTCAAAGTAGTTACTACTGTGTTTCTCGCGATGTAGAGTTGTTGCGATTTCTTTAGTTTGTGGAGATAGCGAGTTATTAAAATCTATAGAACGAAGGCGGATCTCTTTGTATGAAAAAGGAATTGAAGAGTAGAAGAATATTTTAGTCAAAATGTATTTTGTGAAATTTCTGTTGATATATGCATTTCCGGTATTTGAAATTCTTATTGTTAGTGTTTTTCTTTCCAATATATTCCGGAATTGGTTCAGGTCTTAGAGGATATTAAATATCAGACCTTAAAGTCTTTTTCCTCTACAGAAAACCTATTCCATTTTTGAATCTGCATGGATGAATGGCCTCTTATGAAGTCATCCACCGGATTCTTACTTCTTATCGTTCTCTGCTATTATTTTTGTATTTTTAACTGTTCCACAAATAAAATTCCCTTTATTAATATTTTTATTTATTAGTGTTAGTAATATGCTTCCTCTAAAGGTCCATTTATTCTAGGAGTGGTATAGTAAAATAACTTTGGGAGTGAGATTAATTTAAGAAAATAAATTCTTTTAGCTTATTGGATGGCACTAATTTTTTAAAATTAAGTTTATTAATTAATAATTAATTACCTAGTCAAGACACTTCGTTGTTGTTTGAGGTAAGAAGGTGGAACATCTATGTTTTAGTTACATCGGAAAATTTGGCACAAACTTACGCCAACCTTAAGCTTGGCATTCATGTGTACTTCATTCCATTCCATTTGTCCGAAGACATTTGTTTTTTTTCCAACCATTCAAGCCAAAAAATAAGGCACGTCATTCACGGATGTTCCACAGTTTGTTTTGAGACAAGGTTCATAGTCGCAGAATTCTACCCGCCCATCACCTCTTCTCCTATCCGGGGGATTTCGAGTTTAATTTCTACCCTCGACGCGAGGTCTCGATGTAAGCCGTTCCTTTGACGTGCCGCTTCCCTGGCATCGAGGCCCCAAATTGGAATCGGCGCGTGAAGTGTTGGATTTTGAATTTGTCTGAATTTCAGCTTTGCCATTCCGCTATGCCAATTTTTATCGATTTTTAAAACTGAAGATTACTTTTACCTTCCCATGTTCCAAAAATTCCCTTTTGGAAGAGATGTGAATGGCTTTCTTTAAAAATTTCTTTCAAAAATCCATAAATTCTGTGACAAGTATACTTGCCATTGCCTTAGAATGAGTTAATCCAGCTTAAACTTTTTTGGTTTATTGGGGCGTATTTTGGTTTTGTACCGTAATTTAGCATGAAATTCATACCAAAACTACTTCATTTCTTACCTAGAGATTACACAATACGAGCTGTTGCAGAATTGAGGAGTACGAATATTGCAAGGACTCAAACAAAGAGGTTGTTGTTGTTTCATTTCCCCCTGGTCCAAATACTAGAGCAGGTCCATGATACCATGTCGGTCTAACAGTACCACAAGTCCATCTTCCCCCTCACTCCACAGCAGCCTCGCAGAGGCGTCAATACAGTCAATGACATGAGCAGGAGAAGCAGGACAGGAGCAAGGGAATAAGTCTTTTCTTTGTCGACGAATTTCAAGCTTTTGATATGGCCACTACGAAGTCTGGCCAATGCAGTCTGTGCGGATCTTGTACCTTCGGACTGTAGAGACAGACCAGGACGATTTCCAGCATGCCATTCCTGTGCGGGAGGGACTTTCCAAGTAGAATTTGCTTCTACTGCATTCTGTGAATCTTCTATTTATATTTCAGAGTGATGGTACAATGTATTTAATGGTATAGTTCCTTTTCACAAACTATTACCCATCGTTTGGAATTCGAGGCGTTAATAGGAATCTGCGAATCTGTTGTTGTTTCGTGTCCCCCTTGTCCAAATATTAGACCAGGTCCATGATACCATGTCGCTCTAACAGTACCACAAGTCCATGTTCCCCCTCACTCCACATCAGCCTCGCAGAGGCGTCAATACAGTCAATGACATGAGCAGGAGAAGCAGGACAGGAACAAGGGAATAAGTCTTTTCTTTGTCGACGAATTTCAAGCATTTGATATGGTTACTACGAAGTCTGGCCAATGCAGTCTGTACGGATCTTGTACTCTCAGACTGTAGAGACATACCAGGACGATTTCCAGCATACCATTCGTGTGCGGGAGAGACTTTCCAAGTAGAATTTGCTTTAGCCCTGTGGGTAGAAGATATTTCGGACGCGAAGATTTCACCAGAGGCGGCAGAAGGAAGAGCACTTCCCTCTTTTGCAAGCAAGTTCACCACCTCATTGCCGAAGACTCCAACATGGGAGGAAATCCATTGAATGCAAACTTTGCTTTTCTGTGAAAGTGAAACAATCTTGGAAATAATTTCTTGACCGGTTTTTTCTGAAATTTTTGGCCAATTTTTAAGGTTAATGAGATTAATTGACAGAAAGGTGTCGAGAAAGAAAGATTTTTAATAGCGTCTGTTGTGAAAGTAAAATAGTGTTTTTATTGTATCAATATTAGACACAGGTTTAACTTGTGTAATGACAAAAGATGTTAATAATATTTATACTGTTTAAATATAAAAAAGCGAATTACAACGCATCACAATTGATACCCAGAATAAAGGAAAATAAATCTGTTAATTTACTGAAGATAACGGACGAAACTAATTTCCCATATTGCAATCCATTCTGATGCATAATCCCGATCAAAACAGATAGATTTCGTTAATTTCCATTTTATAATTTTCGGGGAAGGCTTAACAGCAATCCTTTCGCTAACCTATGGAACGCCGTAACTACGTAGAATCAATGTGCCGGACAAAATGTTAATTCCGATAGCGTATCGGCCGCTTTGAACAGATGACTCTCATTTGAATAGAGTGCCGGACTAATTGCGGATGGAAGGCCCGGACAGCCTCTCTTGTTGGATTAATTCGACTGTTACTCTTGCGTGGGTACATGGAACAATGTTTCCATTCCAAAGGGACTGTCGGAATCCGCGTTTCTTTAGTGCTCATCGATTGAAAGTTACGATGCGAAAACGAAAGTCAAAGTTAAGGAAGCATTTTACAATTAAGGTATCCGAACACGTTCGGAGCACTTTTTTTTAAAATTATGAAATAGAAACACCAAACTATGTTTTTTCGATTCGAATTTAATAAAGATTAATATTAGAGTATGATTTTTGAGTATAAATTATTACAAATTCACAAAAATCTTGAATTTCTGCTGCTTTTTAGAGGAAATTCCCAAAAACTTCAAATATGCTACAGGTCAAACTTTTGAAATAATTCAAATAAAACTAATACTAAAATAAACTACATACTATGGACTAGTGCTTGTACTAGAATCTCAGCATTCTTTGAATAAATAAAAATTTTAGAGCTAATCGAACAATCATTATAAGATTTTCAGCAAATTTTCGATGTCATTTTTCAAATAAAAGACCATAATTAAAAAATATTGTTACAATATACATTATTCTAGTACATTCACTAGAGAAATATTTGAAGAAAGTGTTTACAAAATTTCAGAACAATCGAATGATAATGTCTTGAGTTATCATGTTTGAAGTGTGAAAAATATGCATAAAATCTAATTTTGAGAAAAATCAAAATTTAGTTTTTCCACGCGCTCAAATTAAGTATCTAAACTTTAAAAAAATTCCTAAAAATATACTGACATCATATTAACTTGAAAAATTGCAGTTTAAAAAAAATTTTCAGGTTTCTGTCCCTTTAAATGACAACTTTCGGTTAATTAAACGCCCACTTCCGGTTTTCGGTTTGTTATAAAACAATTAATATCTCATCTTCTAATTAACGTACCGACAAAAGTAAATATGTTTTAGGAAGGTAAATTAATGAACTATCGAAAACATAAAAAATTAAAAAATGGGAATTTTGGTCGAAAATCGACTTTTCAACGTGTTCGGATACCACAATTAAAAGTAAATTAATTTTGTGAATGGGAAAAATCCAAATTTATTAAAAAGCAGCAGGAACAAGAGATACCAGACCCTTCTGTTTGCTCATCACTCTAGTAACTCCCAAAGAACTGAATAGGTTCGATCTCTAGCCACGTGCAGGATAAGGGTGGAGGTTGTGGCGCCACTATTTCAAGGTCGTACAGCTGCTCTGCAGTGCAACTTGTCTACAAACAAATCAGTCCTGTCATATTTGAACCACCTTATATTAATTTCTTCTGATTCCGAGATTTATTTATACAATAAATTCCTTACTTCTTTATACAGTAGAAGGTAAGTGAGGTCGGAGAAATATTTCCTCGCAGTTAACATGGGCTCTTCTTATAATTAGAGATGCGCGAATACTTATTTTACTTTTTTCGTCGTCATAATACTTCTGAATTTGTTTGCCAAGAAGCAGATTTTTTCACTATACTTTCACTGTACTTTGTGTAAGTGATATGCATTAAATATTGCACCAAATCCGTAACAGACTTGTCTGTCTCATGCGTATGTGGACATGATTATCAAACCGCACATGCTAGATGGCTGTGTTTTATTCTATCATCTTTATACCAAAATTTTATATCTGTGCATACTTTTTTACCAAATATTTTATCAGTAAACTTTGTTTTTTCTGTTCATGTTCATAGGATCATAATAAAAGAACTATACAACAAGCAAGATAAATTAAATTTGATATGTGGTCTTGAAACCAGAATTGAAGAACTATATCAAATTTCGCACCCAATCAGTCAGCTACAAGAACATTCTTCCCATAGAGTTACATGATACTCGATTCTCTTCACTATGCACTACACATTTCTTAGTTTTTCTCTATCAAAGTCATTAGCGCAACAATTTCATTATCAAAGTCACACTGGAGCAGCAATTTCACTGTTAAAATCAATAGAGCAGCAATTTCACTATCAAAGTCACTTTTGCAGAAATTTCACCATCAAAGTCACTTTTGCAGCAATTTCACTATCAAAATCACTAGAACAGCAATTTCACTATCAAAGTCACTTTTGCAGCAATTTCATTATCAAAGTCACTATCAAAGTCACTTTTGCAGCAATTTCACTATCAGTGTTACTAGTGCAGCAATTTCACTATCAAAATCACTAGAGCAGCAATTTCACTATCAAAATCACTAGAGCAGCAATTTCACTATCAAAGTCACTACTATAGCAATTTCACTATCAAAGTCACTACTACAGCAATTTCACTATCAGATTTTCGACCAAATACGTGAAAGGTAAGTTTGTCTCTCTGTCCGTTTCTGTGCAAGTGAAGGCAACAATTCAGGAACGCAAAGAATTTTAAGGTTGAAATTTGGTAGCTATTTTGATCACCAAATTTACAGATGAAGTTATAGATAGAATTTTGTACCATATCTGTCAAATGGTTCACTGTCTGAAGATATATCCTTTCGTACCTATGTGATCGCAATAAGTTGGATAAATAAATTTTGGTGTGCAATCTTGGCGTAAAAATCATAAATCTGAATCAAATTTTAGACCAAATCGGCCAAAAGGGAGAAGTTCCAAGCGCATACTCGTTACTGAGAGAGTAGGTCAAAAAGGGTTTTTTTTCCAGACAGGTAACGCGGCGTTGCGGCGCACTAAATCTGTTACATGCGGAGATTCCCAACGCAATTGTCAAAACGGTTACTGTGCAATAGACGGCGCGTCTCTGGTTCCACGAAAGCAAATCAATCGTAACTGTTCAAAGAGATTAGAGAATCGAGATTGTCGGTCTCCAAGTAAGAACTCCATCAAGCGTTGGTATGAGCAATTTAAGGGAACAGGAAAGGTGCTGGACGACCATCGGTCTCAGACGAAGTTGTTGAACGAGTGAGAAAGGCTTTCACTCCTTAATTGTTCATACCAACGCTTAATGGAGATCTTACATCGAGACCGACAATTTCGATTCTCTAATCGAAAACGTGTTTGAACTGTTACGATTGATTTGCTTTAGGGAAACCAGAGATATTCCAGACGCCGTTTTGTCACATGTGTTGTGAATCTCCCGTTGCAGAAGATTTAGTGTGCAGCGACGACGCATTACCTATCTGGAAAAAAGACCTTTTCTCTCTTTTAAAATTAGCAAAATTGCTACATTATAGCTTTTTTTAAAAATAATTTTTGAATTGGGTGCAATAATTTATGAACACCCTGTATTTCAAAGCTAAACACAGAACACGCCTCACGTAGCACAACATGTTGCACGATATTGTACAATATTGTTCGATATTATATAATATGATATGATATTGTCCAATATTGTTTGATATTATATAATATGATATGATATTGTACAATATTGTTCGATATTATATAATACTAGTTGCCCGGCGTTGCTCGAGATAAAAAATATTTTTAAGTATAAGAACTTATAATATTTTAAGCTTTAAAAATTTTTTCGCAGCAGCGTCTTTCGGTTTTCATTCGTCCACTCCAGTGTTATCTGACCTCCACGGCCAGCAGTTCAAGCCCTTTCTTCCTTTTGTATCCGGTCTTTGAATCAACTGTCACGAATCTAAGAATCCTTAATACAGTAGAGTTTCGATAATTCGAGTCTCAATTGTTCGAGCTTTCCATAAATCCGAGTCAGTGAAAAAAATCAGTTTAGCTCCAAAATAATGACCAACACATACACGACACGTGAAAGAATTACTACATCTGGTTTTTATTGTTGTTCGATGGGTCATATGTCAACTGCGCACCCCCTAGCCACCTGCAGAAATGCTCCCTCCCAAAGAGAACGGGATATATATAAGATCAATATATAGGACCAATGTGTTTAAACAAAAAACAATTTGCAATTATTTTAAGATATAAAATAATTAACCTGATGCTATCAGCACTAATGTAATAATATGTAAGTACATTTTTCATTTAAATATACTACACTGAAATTTAAAAATTGCTTTTATTTCCATTTATTTATTTATTAAATTTTATGATTTCGATAATTCGAGTTTTTGATATTTCGAGGTAGGCCGGATCCCGTCCACCTCGAATTATCGAGACTCTACTGTACAACGTTTTTTTTTCATCGTCTTTGCTACGGCGACAACAGAAGCTGCTTCACATCCTGGGTTTTAATACCATTATCCGAAGTACCATTCTCCTTTCCTTTTTGTGCCTAATCGGAAAAACGCCGCATAGTGATCCTTCTATATCTCCTTAGGTCCTCTCCTTTCTGTAGTTACAGGACTTAATAACCTTAAATGAATTTACACATTCATTGGGATCATTTGAAAATTTGCAAAAATAAAATAAAGCATCACATAGAGAGAGTAAATAACTAATCTCATTGATTTAGATTACTGTGCAAACAAATTGAAAGATGTGCAGTGTGAGAAATAAAAGCGGAAATCAAAATTCTGCCTTTCTGTAAACATTCAACGATAGCTATTTTTTTCATAACTTTAACAGACGCAAAAACATGACTTCTTTTAATGCATTGTAGCGAGACTTGAAAAATTAAACTTTTATCTTTCTTTTGGGTGTTTATAAAATAAATATTTTAAGATCTTTAAGAAAAATCACTAACTGTAACTAACAATATACTGAATAAAACAATTTTTCGCCGCCGCGTTTTCCGGTGTTCGGGACTCAAAAACATTCAATGATCTTACACTCTTATTAGGAACATTTAAAATCGATTAAAATTAAACACGAAACATCGCATTGTAATCAAACTAACGTCATTGGATTATTGCACGTGCACAGTAAAAGTTGTATATGCTTAAAAATAAAAACGGAAGTAAGAACATTGACTTGTAGATAATGTTCAAATAAAGCAATATTTTCTTAATCACGCAGCACGTGTGTTTCTGCCTCTGTTAATCAAACACATGAATGGAGAATTTGATAAACAGCAAATTGGTCTGAACTTAATATTATAAGAATAGAAATTATTGTCAAATATTGCGTTAAAATATATTTTTAAACGTTAATAACAATAAGAGAAAATACTTTATCCCAATGGAATTAATATCATTAAAAAGCTATGTTTCTGCTCTTTAAGATGGCGTAACAATGATTTTCTTGCAATAAATATTTCAGAAGTTATTGGCAAAAACCGTATAAGCATTAGGCTTAACAGCGGCTATTTTTCGTTATTTAATTAAATATCTTAAGAACTAATTAACTATGAAAGTTTAAAATAGCATCGTTGACCTAGAAATGTGCTCTAGAATGTAGTGTGCAAATTTCATGTCGCTACGATACACCGTTTAGGAGGAGTTCTTGTGACCGACAGACAGACAGATACATGTATTTTCTGCTTTATATTATAGATGATATGATATTGTACAATATTGTTCGATATTATATAATATAATATGATATTGCACAATATTGTTCGTTATTATATAATATGATATGATATTGTACAATATTGTTCGATATTATAAAATATGATATTGTACAATATCATTCATTATTGCGAATATTATTCAATATCGTACAATATTGTTCAATATATTTGTGCTACCCGGGAAATAATGTGTAAACATAAGAGAAAGTCGAGAGGGCGTACTTCCACTGGTTTTCGTTAGTTTAAAGATGATATTCTTTCAGTGACATGAAAAAATTACTTTAGTTTCTAAATGAAATTAAAACAATCTAGAAGCCTATTTAGGTCATTACTGGACATCGAGTTGGTGATAAACTTTACCACTGTAGCAAAGAGTAATCAGAAGATGAATTTTAGATAGGAAGAGTTGGAGTAGATTGATACGCGGAAACATTGATACAGTTCTTAAATTTTGATGATTGGAATGGCTCAAGATGTTCACATCCCCTCATATATATATGCCACTGTAACCCTTATCATACGGTATATTTCTTGGCCATGTTAAGTCAAAAATTAATTTACAAATGAATCAAACCGCTAATCTTCTAGTCGAAGTAAATTTTACTCTAAGTACGTGTTGTGTGATTCCTTTCATCAATTTCGTTTCCCTGCCAGGGAATCTACTTCAAACGTCGGAAAAAAGATTTATTTTTCAGAACTATATTAAGTTTTGAGGTTTTTTCAGCGTTGATTTTGCGTGACCGCTTCTTTTAAGTAAAAATGTCTCTTGGGGCAGATTGATAAAGTTGACTCCGGGGCACATTGATACGCATCTTGTGTGCGTATCAATGTGCCTTCACAGCAACTACTTTTCAAAATCTTCTTCAGAAATGGAAAAAACTTTAAAATAAACTAAGAGAAACACACAATTAAATATTTGTTGTAAGCAATGAACACGGTTTGAATTTCATTACAAAAATGAAAAGTATTGTTGTAAATTAGGTTTAAAATATTTTTTAAAGAATTTATTGAAATTGGATAAAAAAAAATATATGGAAACTTAATTAATATCATCGAAAAGATAATTTTTTGCATTTTCAGATGGTCTGAAAATTATTTTTGTGCTATATTATTTTCGTAAGTCATCAAGGAAGACCACGAAAATTTCCCTTCATTTTTAATTAATTAATATTTCCGAAAACGGCTTCGAGGCTCGCATTCCCTCCCTCCAAAGTATTTTTAGACACACACACACATTCTCCTTTATTATTTGTAGAGATAAATTATTTTCTGGGGCATTATTGTTTCAATTTTCCAGTCTCATTAAAAATGTGGAATTTTGATTAAAATAAAATTTTGTTACTTTATTAAACGTTTAAACCTTGATTTGGAATATAAAGTTTATTGATAAAACACGTTTGTTTTGATGTATCAATGTACCCGTTGTATGGAGCAGATTGATGCAAATCCATTTTTAGGGGAAAAATGTAATAAATATTTTATTATTTCATTTATGACCAAAACTCGACTGAAATTCTATATTATATTAACAAATGCATAATAACAAATACACTAATATGTTAGTGTATTAGTTCTAAATATTTCCGTTGGTAAAATCATTTTTTAGCTTTCCAAAAAAAGTTGTATCAATGTCCCCGTGTTCCCCCAATACAGACGTTGTCAGGGGCTTCGATTATGAGTTAAAGTAAAGACCTTCCACATCTAATTCCAATTGAAATAAAGCAAAATCGTTTCTCTAGTTTCACTGTAAGCGCATTATTACATTTCGCTGAATGAATTAATGGTTAGGAATTCAGCAGTGGCTTCCTGTAATTATGTTCCGCGGAATTGCAAAGATATTTTCTGGGCATTTTGCAGGCTTTGATGTTCGCAGAATTCATTACTGGATGACGAGTGCTCGTGCACCTTTGATGCATTTGTGCCATTCATTGCTTGGAACGAGATGGTACGAATGGTCGAATTGAAATTATCTGCAGTAAATTAAACCCACTTTAGGTATTTTAATCTGTGCAGCCACTACATCAAATATGCCGTTAAATTCACTTTTAATAAGTGCTTGATGCAAAAGTGAGGAGGGCATGCAGTCGCGAAATATTGAGGACATCTTTAATTAAAAGTGATGCTTGCCTGAGTTGTCCCTTTCGAAATTTTATTGTAACTCTTATTTAAAAATCGGAATATTTTGGAATTTGAAAGAACTGAAAATTTTTATCTACTGTCAGATAACGAGGACGACAGCTGAGCTGACAATCCTAATGTCTTTTGATCTCCGGTCGGATGACGAGGACGACAGCTGAGCTGACAACCCTAATGTCTTTTGATCTACTGTCATATGACGAGGACGACAGCTGAGCTGACAACCCTCCTGTCCAAGAGTACGCACTACACCAAGTGAAGAGCGTTTGACCCACAATGTCAGTTTTGGCGTCTACCAGGCCACATACACGGTGGATCTTCATCGGGTTTGAGTTTAAAACCCTCTGGCATGAAAGCCGAGATCTTACAATTAGGCCATCGGGGCCTGAAACACTTTAAAATTTATACCTAATGATAAACTGGAAAATTACGGTTAAAAAAATTGAAATGAAAGAGAATCGAGGTTATATAAGTTAAGATATACACAAACCTTCTTACTCTTAGACCGTACAGAAAGAATACAGGACCAATGAATTGAAAAAATTTATCAAGAGTTATTGTTAAATTATATTTTATCTAAAAATGTAATTATTCAGTTGATAAATTGTTTTTACCAGATTAATGTAATGTTAATCAGAAGCGTCTCTTTTACAAGAACTGCGGAACTTCAGGAACACAAAGTTTGCCCAGTGTATAAAGTTAATCATTAATTTGTTTAATTTTGCACATACTATTTAAATTCGTTAATTGTGAACTGTGTGCAATTGCCATTTTAGCGATTGCTGTCCAACGTAAATAAAAGTGGTATACCTCTATTCTTATAGAGAAAACATTTCTACAAGGAGTGAATTTTCATTCAGCTGCGATTTTCTTCTGTTGGGCATGCGCAATAATGATACGAATTTTCTATTTCATACACATGGCTTGGAGGGAAGACAGACTTTCAAAACAATGTTTTAAACGCTTTCCGCAAATTTTTCGCGAGGCCAAAATTTCAAAACAATTAAGAAAATGGTAGATAATTAATTACAAATAAAAGTTTATATATAATATAAACTTTTACAATTTACTTGTAAAAAAATCCCTATACAATTTTTCTTGTAAATAAATCACTATACAATTTTTCTTGTAAATAAATCCCTATTCAATTTTTCCTGTAAATAAATCCCCATACAATTTTTCTTCTAAATAAATCCCTATTCAATTTTTCTTCTAAATAAATCCCTATTCAATTTTTCTTGTAAATAAATCCCTATACAATTTTTTTTCTAAATAAATCCCTATACAATTTTTCTTGTGAAAAAATCCCTTTCATGTGTATTTATTTCCGTCACATAAGTCATCGCGTCCCTAAATTAATTTACAGAATATTGTCTATAGAATTATGTGTTTAATTATAAATATTCTCAGCCTGAGTGATATTTTTACGGAGCCATGCCCTTTTTTTATTGGTATTCTTTTATTATTCATCAGTTCTTTATCGATCCATTATTACTCTCTCATAAGCGAAGTATACAAAAAGAAAATAACGCAATCATTAGAAAACTTCGAGATTGAGATTTTGATGAATATCCAGGTTTTAGACTCCTTAAGTCCAAAAAGACGTTTACGAAAATACGAGAGGTGCGACGACAGCACAGTGCACACATTTTTCAAAACCCTACTGTACAGAAGTGACGGGATCTATAACTTTGAAACTTTTGGCACTGTAGCGAAATTGTTTTCAGTCTTCATTCTTTAGTCATATATTTCAAAAAATGAGCTAAGACGGCTTTATTAATTATTGTGAGACGCTTTGTTTTTAGATTCGCAGACTGCACGTAATGTGAATGATTGCAATTGATTGAATATTTCAAGTTTCAAGAGCTAGTTCTTCAAATTTTAAGTACGATTAAACGACTTATTTTGTAAATAGCCAAATCAATTATCTTTTTATATAAAGAACTGCTATTTTTCTTATTCTGACGGTACAGCACATACGTGGGAGGTTTTAAGGTCAATATTTTCCAAGCGTCTTCACTCTGCATATTTGAGTTTGAGGGTAAGTCACGTGTTTCAATAATTAGGCAGATTCCATATAGAAACTCTACCTGTTGCAATGGTTCTTATGACACGACTTTCGGAAATTTTCTGTCGCCATGTTGTATTGTGAACACGATATCTGGAGTAATTTTAATTTGATTTTAACCGGCGTGGGATATGTTGTAAGGATAGAAAAATCTTGGCCGAGTTCGTAGATGGGCTATCCAGCTCAAAGGAGGTGAAAATGGCGGTGGTGGAGATGGTGGAGGGGGGTTGAAAACTTCATTTCCAAATAATTCCATACGATTGAATATAGAAAGAAAATTAAATTAATCGAATTATTCCCTCATCATAACAAGCAACCTTTGTATTGGAACTTTTTTGATAGCTACAATTGCTTAGAAGTTATGAGCTGAAAAGTGATTTTCCCACCCTTCCCCTCCTCTCCCCCTAACTTAAAGTACGTTTTAACCTATGCATGTTACCCCTTGTTGGGAAGCTCTCGTCATTTGCAGTCTCTTCCACTCGCTTTCATTCTTGCAGCTCTAATCCTTATGAGAATAGAGGGCGAAATGTTCTTTTCCTTATTATTATAATAATGTATCTCTACTACTGTAGTTGTAGAGATATATGTATAACTCTTTTGCTCATGATATCTTGTGAACACGATAACTAGAGTAATTTTGATTAGATTTTAACCGGCGAGGGACATGTTGTAAAGTCGGTGAAAATATCGACCGAGTTTGTAGATTGGCTAACCAGCTGAAAAGGGGTGGAAATGGTGGGGGACTGAGAATTTCATTTTCCCATAATTCCTTTGCTATTGAAGATAGAATGAAAACTCAAAATAGGCGAATTATTGCCTCTTTATAATAAACAACTTTTGCATTGAAAGTTTTTTGATGGCTACAATTTTTTAGAAGATATGAGCTGAAATGCCTAAAGATAGGGAAAAAAATTCAATTAGCGAATTATCTCCTTATCATAACGAACAATTTTTGTATTTAAAGTTTTTTATAGCTGCAATTTCTTAGAAGTTATGAACTAAAAAGTGATTCTCCCCCTAACTTAAAGAACATTTCAACCTATGCATGTTACACATTGTTTGAAAGCTCTCGTCATTTGCAGTCTCTTCAATCCTCTTTCATTTTTCATCTCTAATCCTTATTAAAATAGAGGGCGAAATGTTATTTTCCTTATATCTCCGGACTAGAGGTATCTTTTGTCTTCTGGCTTGCCGACGAGAATTTTTTTAATCATCCCTCGTGTATTTTACTCTCTCTAAACACAATAATTCAAAAATTTAACGAGCTAGAATGATGCAATTTGGTTTATGATCTTAACTCCAACATTGTGCACCTGTGTCACATTTTGGCCGAAATCAATGAAATGCAATTATGACTGTCAGACAGCGTACTTCTCTACAAGACAACTCTAAAAGGCGATGCGTCCGATGGATGAAACTTTTCAAAAGGTTTTATTAGAAAAATTATGTCTCTTCGTGCGATTTTGAAAGCGATTATTCAAAAGCGTAACAAATTGGGTGAATGAATTTTTAACGTGTTGTGTTGATACTAAAATTATAGATCGATATCAACCTTGATCCCAATGTATCAACATGAATGTATCAGGACAGCATATTCGATTTTCTTCAATGCAAAATGAAAAAAAATAATAAAGCCCTCCCTTAACTTCAGAAGGAAGGCAGCTATAGTCATAAAAGTGGTGTCTAGGTATAGTAAAACTGCCATGCGAGACTCGATCAGACCGCTTATAGCACCACCTGTGGAAAAACTTCTGAGTTCCATTTCTATTTCAAAATAGAGGAAAAAAGTCGAAAGCAAAGTTGTAGGGAATTATCGATATAGTACAAAAAGACACCTTTGGAACATCAATGTTAACAACGGAACGGAGTTTTCTTTACGGAAAACCGCGCCGTTGACAAGCATCCAAAATGCACCTCCCATTCTAGTTAAGGTTTGGTGTTTTAATTAAATTAGTCATATAATAATTCGAATTTGAGACATTAAATCAGATGAAATAATTGAGAAAAGCTAATGCTATTGATTAGATTAAAACTTTAGCAGAAATGCACTGCAAGATGCTAGTGCGGTGTGAAAATTCGGAACCGTGTCCAGATCCGTTTTTACTTTCTCATATACGAAGTATGCAAAGAGAAAGTATTGCAATCGCCAAAAAATTCGAACTCGAGGTTTTGACGAATCTCTACGTTTCAGATCTCCCCGAGTCCGAAAAGCACAATTTTGGAATTATGTGTGTCTGTGAACACGATAACTCGAAAACTATTAGAGAAACGGGGATGAAATATGGTATGTGGCCTTCAAACATAATTTGTAGGTTTGTGTCAAATTTCGGACAAAATCCGTCAACGGGAAGTCTGTCTGCTTGTAAGTCCGAGGTCATGTGAACACTACAACTCAAAAACTTGAATAGCTAGATGGATAAAATTTGGGACACAGTTTTATCGTCATGAATGTAGGACGCGCATGCGTACTGGAAGCAATCTTCTGTGCATGCGAAAGCTATGGAGCGAATTACGTCAGTTTGTCCTCGAGTCGTCCAAGAGCGGAAAATCGGTAAGCATCTCTTTGAAATTGATTTTTTACCTAGTTTTTACTTTCGTACTGGAAGTAATTAATCTCTGTGCATGCATTAGCGGAGCTTGCTAGAAAATAAATATTGCTAAGTTTTAATACATACGCTTCTCTTTGAATTTGATTCTTCACCTAAATATTTTACAATCGCTATAATCTATAATGGTAAACCTTCTGATAGTCATTGCATTCTAGGCTACAGTAGGTTCGAATCTTTTATCTACGCAGGGGGAGGGGAAATGACAAATTTTTGAGAAGTATACGAGAAAGTTTAGGGGAGGCCACTCCCGCTGGTTTCATTTAAGTCACTACGTTGCAACTCAACACAATGAAAATTAGAAGGCAAATAGTTTTAAATGGACTGAAACAAAAACAACTTGACAGGAAATCGGGGATAATTTTGAAGTGGAAGTTAGATGGGTTTTCACAAAGTAGCTGGTTCATTAAGGTCGAAACGTGAATTTTGAGGAAATTACAGGATCCAGATTCTCCCAATGTTAAGAACAGAAAACACATTTATTTGTTGGCGATTTCCAACATTCTTTGTTACGTCACGAAACGTATTAAAAAGATAAAAAAACGAGTTATCACAAGATACAGTAGAACCTCGATTATCAGAAACTCTTTTAACCGGAACCTCGTTTAACCGATGTTGAATTCCGTAAGTTTTTTTTGGTAAATAAACAATATCACTTCAAGGTCACCTTCGGCGGAAGCTATTCCTACTGCGGGCAGTGCCGACATGCCGATATCTTATCTCTTTCTCTCCCGCCCAGCCCCCTCCTGCTGGAAATTCCATTGGTCTCCACGACCTTCTACCTTTCTATTGGCTACTTTCTGTCCGACTCAGAAGCGTTGGCTTTACCGAAATGTATGACATTCATTTAAGTCATGGGGCTCAATAAACGAAAACGCGTTTTATTAACAGTGGATCAGAAGTTCCGAATTGTGAGCAGAATTGAAGTAGGTGAGAATTTAACTAAATTGTCAAAACAATTTGGTGTTGGAGTATCAACGGTCGAGGATATGAGACGTGATTCTGAAAAAATCAAACCATTTAACAATCGCAGAAAAGTTGCACAACTACTTTTCTGTTTTCACTGCTGAAATGCTATTCTTAAGGCTTTACATACGAAGCGTGTCCGGAAAGTAAGTACCGTTTTGGAAAAACTCGCATAAAAAAGTTTTCTCAAAACAAAATTTATTTTTACATGAAAGAGCATTTCGGAAACTATTTTTCTACATAGTTACCACCATTGTTCAGACATTTGTGATAGCGGGAAACCAAATTGTCTGTACCCTCTTCAAAGAAAGATGCCGCCAGTGAAGACAGCCACTGCTGAACACCGTTTTTTGCGTCGTCATCGCTTGCGATAATTTAAGCGATTTGTGACATTCTCATGGAAAACAGCTTTTCAAATTTGTGGAAACTCATCACAAAGCATTCTTATTGTGAACCGTCTGCTTTCACGAATTTTCTCATTCACTTTTGCAACCAAACCACCATTGACAACAGAAGGTCGCCCACTCCGTGCTTCGTCATGATCATTGGTGCACCCATCATTAAATTGTCGAACCCAGCTTCTAACCATTCCATCAGTCATTACATTTTCACCATAAATCCCTACACGTTGACGATGAATTTCAGCTGGCTTAACTGTCTTTGCGTTCAAAAACCGTATTACAGAACGCAGTTCACAGTCGACGGGATCGGCAATCGTCTTAAACATTTCGAACACTCACTAACACATGTAAACACAACACAATCTGGCTGTAATGGCGTCAGTGGACAGACAATCAACCAGAGACACGTGTTCATATGCGCGGAACTCCGACACTAGCGCTGCGGTGGCGGTCGAACGAAACGGTACTTACTTTCCGGACACGCCTCGTACTATAAAATTGCTAGATATAGAAAAATGGATTATATATACAGATTCGAAAATCTCTGTAGAAGCACTTTTATATCCATCAAGGAATAGACACCCTTTTGTTATTCAGTGCATTAAACTTCTTTATACTTTAAAAACAAATGGCCATGATGTAAATTTTTGTTGGATACCAGGACATTTAGGCATAAGAGGTAATGAGCAAGTAGACAGGGCTGAAAAGACATCTGTTACTAAGGAAAACTTTTTCGTTCTTCTAAATGATGTAAATCGAACTATAAATAAGAAATGGCATGGCCAATGGGACAGTCAGGTGCATAATAAACTGCATTGCATACAACCATCAATTAAGGGTTTTGAACACACTAATTTTCATCGTAACATAGCTGTTAAATTGACAATTTAACTTACTTAGAATTGGTCACACATAATCACCTGCTAAAGGGCAAACCACCGCCGAAGTACAATTCATGTGACACTATTTTATCCATAAAACATATTTTTAGTGCATGTCCCAATTATAGTAATTTTAGAAGCAAATATTTTAACAATCCGAGTCCTTATTTGACAGACTTGCTGGGAGATGCTCCGAGTATTAAGTTATTTTGCTGTCTTAATGATATTGGTCTCTTTCATCTTGTTTTATTGGTTTCTTCTTGTTTTCGTAATTTTTAATTGTATTTGTTTGCTTTTTTAAAATTTGTTTTAAAATTAAGTCTGCGTTTGGCGCAGAATGGCCAGACCTGGATTTTGCCAATCAATCTGAAAAAATCAAAAAGTTTCATGCAGCGTCCAATGGCAAATCAGCTAAATTGCGGAAAACTATGAAATGCGCGAATGATGAAGAAGTGGACAACGTTCTTTACAAATGTGACATCTATTGAACAAATTTGTAGTTTATAATTATAGTAATATAATTAAAAACATCACATTTTGTTATTTTGTACATGTGTATATGTTTAAAATCCAGTTTACATGTTTAAAATCCAGTGTACATGTTTAAAATCCAGTGTACATGTTTAAAATCCAGTGCACACGTTTAAAATCCAGTGTACATGTTTAAAATCCAATGTACATATTTAAAATCCAGTGTACATGTTTAAAATCCAGTGTACATTTTTTGCGGTCTTCTAGCGGCCATTTTTAAGTGCTCTCTTTTATCCTGAATTTTCTATTTACCGACGGAGGTCTGGTCCCGACCAATTCGGTTAATCGAGGTTCTACTGTACCTTTATTTTTGGTGTTCAAATTCCTTTCCGTCTGTTATAATACAGATTTAGGCCCTTTTTTTAATTTAACTCTATCGATAAGGGACCGTCCCATACGTCCCTTCAAGCAAAAAACGATAGCCGTCCGAAGCGTCCGAATGTCACTTTAAAATTTCCACCCCTTTCGTTATTATGATTGATTTCACACCCGCGGCGCGTGCTTTCTTCGTTAGTGTGGCTTGCCTAGATGTGTTTGGGGAAGAGGGGAGTTTTCTTACAATTCGGACAATGTCAGCTGTCATTGTTGTTTTTGAAGGGGAAAGTGAATTTCTCTTATCTTTGATAGAGGAGCTCGGACGTTCCCGTATTTTGAGGTCTTCTATTTCAATGGCCTTAGGAATCAGAGGGTTAACCTTTAGCATATCAGTTGGCACGCTGGCGCAAGTAATAGTCATACGTCATTGAAGATACTGCAATGTTGTCTGAAAGGACGTATAAACCTGCAGTTTGAATTATTCCCTCATGAAAAAGTATATTGGGGTCATTTTTGTCCGAAAAATAACATTTGTCCTTTTTTACATGTTTTGTAATGTCACAATTTCGGAAATTGCGAACAAATAACTGTGCGCTATAAGTGTTCTGTTCTTCATACCAATGTCTCCGAGATGTTTTTCACGCTAAATCGATAATGTTCTGCAACTTTGTAATTGACTTTTTTCCACTATCTTGTAGTGTATATCCGTTTAACTATACCTAGACACCACTTTTGTGACTATAGCTGCAGTCGTTCTGAAGTTAAGAGAATTGACACTTATTTAAGTGGATACCCTGTGTGTAGAATACAAAACTATCAGGAAGAAATTGCATTATATAATTATTATTATTATTACTGCATAAATAAGTGAGAAGCAGTATGCAGTATAGGATCTATGGGAGTAAAAGAAAGTAAGGTTTTCTAAAAGATATGACAGCACAAAAAAAATCAGAAAAGTTGAAAATAAAATCTATTGCATATTTTATTTAGTACATGAAATTGTACATGTTTAATATGTCCTATGAGAGATTGATATGAGACGATGCTCATATTTAAAGTTACACATAAGAAAAAATATTCTAATAAAAGTCATACAAGATAGTTTTCAAGAAACCCCATAAAGTTTCTCAGATCAAAAAAATTCTTAACAGTGTCTTATAAGTTTCTTTAAAATATCGATCCTAATCTAGAGGCCATATATATTATTATTGAAACATCAAAAGAAAGAAACCCTGTGAGATACATCATAATAAAGAGTCGATTATATTTCTTCGGAAAATCCTTGTCTTTCTGTTATCTTGAATTCTGTTTCTATTTTTACTGAGTTCTTTCTTTCATTTTCCTAGAATCATATCACAAACTTAAAATAGAATATTTTTACCCCCGTCATAAAAAGTCAAAAGATTTCCTAAGTATTATACGCTGAAATTTTCATCGTAGAGAAGAAATCTTCTCTTGCAGATATTTTTAGTTCACAACTGGATTTTGTAACTCTGGTATGATTTTTTGATGGCGCACGAAACAGTCGAGTTTTTATGAAATCTGTAAAATTGATAAAAAGGCAATTCCTTTATGAGTTTAACAGACGGCAATATTTCAGCATTCACTTTTCAATAGATTGTGGTTTGGAAATACAATACTCGGTTATATTTATTGAGAGGAAAAATTGCAAGACAGCATCAGCTTTTATTCTGTATTTTTCTCCATTCTGCTCTATGTGTTTACTTGTTTGATGAAATTGAAAACATCAAAAACTTGTTAGGATAGATTTGCGTTTCGAATTTGATAAAAATGGAATGATGCCAACTCCTGAAGTATTTTCTTTCTGGCAGTAAACAGAAAATTTAAGAATTTTTATTAAACAAAGAATTTTTGTGAATTTCACTAGAAAGATGAGGACAGCAAACGCCTTTATTCTTCATTTGTCTCCATTCTGCTCTTTGTGTTTCAGTTTGATGAAATTGAAAACATCAAAAACCTGTTAGGACCTTTTATGAAATTTTGTACATCAAAAGTAATTTTGGTATTAGATGGTATACTTTGTTCAATAGAAAAATTCTATGTAATTTGTAAAAATAGTCTGATTTGTTATAGATGGAAGAGTATTTCATAAGGAAGGAAATGTTTCATCCATGATTTTCAAAGGTATTTATGCATCGTCAAATTCAAAGGGTTCGAGTTTAATGTATCCAAAAGTAATTACTTACAATAACAGAACAATGCATTAGAATTTAATAGACTGCTCCTCCGTGAATCGGAATCCCTCCCTAGATTTTTTGGGTATAAAATTGTTACGAAAAATCGACCTAAGGGTGTATGGTGAGAAAAGTTCAAGATGCTAGATAATTGGAAATGACACTTCATTTAACGAATATTCCAGAAATTCGAAGCACACATATCACAAAAAGAACAGCACTTGCACAAATTAGCAACACAAGCAGACAGAAAATCACTAATAACAATAGCACGAACAATAGCGCTCAGCATCTAACAGCTGACCAATTCGCACTATAGACAAGACTCCAAAGAGAATCAAAGACCTTCAAACACATTCACACATCTCAACACCACCGGGTATTTATGACCTTTCTGACGGGGAGTGACATCGCACAGAATCATCTAGAACAATCTCTATATTTCCGTCCCTAATAGAGATAGGACGATAATTCTAGTATTTTCGAGAACCGTCATTTTGCGCCCAAAGTCGGGGTCATTGGCTTCCATTACCCCGGCATGGAATAAAACCCTTGTAAATGTCTCTTTCCAACCATAAGACTAACACAGCAAGGAAGCAGACCGTTCAGCCCGGCATGCGTACAATAGTCAAGAATTGGCGATAGAACAAAAATCGCCTACCGTAGAATTCCATAAGGATTCATTAGTTAATTTGTCGAAGCCACAGAATAAGGTGCAGTGTGTGCTTTGGTTAGCTGAATTTAAACCAGTGGTACGTTTTCAGTGGTGTGTAGGAACAGAATGGGATCCCCAACATCGAAATTCATTCGCCAATGGCATAGAACTTTAAGAGAGACTTGAACTTTGGTATCGCACACTAGCAACTCCTAAGGCTACTGAGACTGTTGATCATGTACGTGACACATTAAATCTGTTGTGAATAAACGAAAAAGTGAAACTGTGGTTGAGGTAAAGAAGAGTATCATTCAAGCAATTCCGCCACTAAGTCTTGATATGCTACGGACGACTTGGCGAGAACTAGATTTGGTGGGGCTACGAAAGGTGCACACTTCGAACTGCATAGACATTTAAAAAACTTTTTGAGATGTTATTTTTATTTAAATAAATATTTTTAATTCTTATTAGTTAATATGTAATTATAAATCATCATATTTGAATACTTTTATACACGACGCCCTGTATTTTAAAAGAGAACCCCGTCCTGTCTTAACATTCGTATAATATTGAATGACCGGCAGCCGCGATAATTAATACTGGCAACGTGATCGCACGCTTAATAGCCCCCAAAACGAGTGACTTTTGCGACGACATCTGCCACCGCCCCATTACAGGGGCGGGACCCGTCATCGGAGATGGTCCCTAAGAGCTCCACCATCATTATTGCTCCCACCAAAGGAAACGAGACCCCGCTTAATTATCCGGCGGCTTCTCATCCCCAAATATGAAATGCCCCCCATGGTTATTTGCAATAAAATAGAAGGTTTTTGTTATTATAGCTTAATGGTGCAAAAGTCATGTTTTTCTCTGCTACGCAAAACAAATTATAAAATTTTAAGCCCTAAAGTAAAAATAATGTGATATTAGCTGAAATATAGAATCTTGTATGTTTGAATTAAGATAGACTTCACTGTATAACCTAACAGTGCATTCTACTTGAATTGATATTTCGAAATATATTTCCACACCTTACTATTGGGGGTAGTAGGGATATGATGACTTATTAGACTTATGATTTAAAAGCATTATTATGTTGATTCTTCCATTTCAATTATTCACAGCAAAACAATTTCTTGCAGAGCTTAAAGTCTAGTAAAATGGAAGATTCAAAATTATGTACAGAAGGAGACAAAACATACAAGATGTTAGCGCATAAATGTCTTACAAATATTACCATAATAATCACAATATAATTTTGAAAATAGATCGCTATTTAGAAATATCAATTATCTCAGCAATACAATATACATAAATTCACAGTTACTTTGGTAAAAAAATAGGAACGTCCATGAATGAGGGTTAACGACGGTTTTTAAATGCGCGGTGTCATTAAAAGTGCATTTTTTCTCCAAAAATACCGGGTGATCCAAAAATCAGTAAAAAAATTTAAAAATTGATGAAACGAAAGGCAATAAAGATTAAAAGATGCGTATTGGAAAGAAGCCAGATATTTTGCGACGAAATACAAAATAGGATGTTTGAACAGGCTTGTTTTCTACAAAAATATATCTATCATGGCTTCACCACTGATTTCTTAATTGGTGCCTTTTTTACGAGGAAGACACAGAGACGCGTTAAAAAAATAGTTTCTGCTATTTGTGAACGCTCTGCAGCATTTCTATAGAACGTAATTTTAGAACTGCATTGAGGCCGCGGTGGTCTAGTGGTGAAATCTCGGCTTCTGGGCCAAAGTGTTCCAAGTTTCAAAACCGATTCCACTGAAGATCCGCTGTGTATTGGACTTGCTGCACGTCAAAGCATATGTGGTGGTCAAACGTTCTCCCGCTGGTGTGGTAAACATAAATCAGGTCCACCAACTCCCCCACAGGGTTTAGAGTCCACTTTGATGGATGGGCGCTGGTGTGGTGAGGCAGTTTTGAGAGAGGAGTGCCTGCTCAGATGCCTCCCTCATCATCTGGCCGCGGTTCAAAATTACAATGACCTTCGTAAATATCCCTCCTGTTGCTTCAAAACGGGACTTTAATCCTTAACTGGTTTATCCGTACGTTATACGTGCATTAAATTATGCAAAATTACGTGCATAATTCAATGATGAACAATGCAAAATTACGTGCAAAATTCAATGATGAGCAATTATGACCAATGCAAAATTATGTGCATAATTCAATGATGAACAATGCAAAATTACGCGCATAATTCAATTATAAACAATGCAAAATTACGTAAATAATTGAATGATTAACAATTATGAGCAATGCAAA
>BGPR01014221.1:0-13515 GCA_013235015.1 Araneus ventricosus | reverse complement strand
AGCAAAATTACGCGCATAATTCAATTATGAACAATGCAAAATTACGTGAATAATTGAATGATGAACAATTTTGAACAAAGCAAAATTACGCGCATAATTCAATGATGAACAATTATGAACAATGCGACATTACGTGGAATCCATAAACATTTCAACTGTCTTTTAGGTTCTCAACTGAATTAATCGTTCAATGCACGATTTTTTAAAATATCAAAATAAAAAATGCTTTTGTCATGGGAAGTTCACTTATAAAAACAGGAAAATGCACAAAAAAATCAAAATAGAATTGTGAAATTATTAAATTGAATTTAATGACCGAATCAAATCACTACTTCTTTTTTATGAAAACAATACAATGGTATTTTAAAAGTAATATCAAATGGTAAATACATGCAGAATCAATTGATGAAACCATCAAAAATGCAAAACTCCTTTAAATGCTAAAAACTGCATAAATATGTCGATAGGTGTATGAGGACTTAAATATCTGGCTACTACAGACTTATCAATGGGACATATGCTGTCCATGAAAAATGGATAGTCCAGTCGAATTATACTTTAAAATGGAAAAAAACAAAACAGCAATTTTATTATATTACTAGCCAACTTCGACAACCAGCTAGATCGACGGAAATAAAATTCCAACTGAATCACTTACGCAAATTTTATTTTCATGGTTGCCTTAAAAAATAGTTTTAAACTTCAAATTGCTGTAGACGTTTAATCCGCGTTCTTTTCGCAGCCTTGAACTTGTTCTGTTCCTTGTCTACATCAACGTAAAATGCGCATTTGATTTCAACATTAAATCGACGCGGCACATTTTACATCCAGTAGCATGCTAATTGGCTTAAAACACTCTGATGAAAAGAATAAAAACATAGCAATGTTAATCTTTCAGTTCACTGGATTATTTCATTTTATATTTACGATTTTGAGGACTTCCTTTACAGATTTTACAGAAAAATTGATCGAATAAAAGAAGAAAATAAAATCTAGTTAGATAACTTTTTAGCTTTCAACAATGGATGAGAAACATGCAATTAAACATTTCATTAAACAGTGAAAATGGTTTGAATTGCGTTGCAAAAATGAAGAGTATTGTTGTAAGTTATGCCAAAAAACTTTTTAAAAATTTATTGAAATTAGAGAAAAAATCGTACGCCTACTGAATTGATATCATTGAAAAGATAATTTTTTAAATTTTCAAATGGTGTAAAAATAATTTTCATGCTGTAATATTTTCGGCAGTTTTAAGGAAAAAAGCTAAATTTTAGCTAAATTTTTAATTAATTAAAATTTCATAGAAGCGTGCCTGAAGTGCACATTCCCACCCTTTAAAGTATGTTTGCGCCAAATTTCGTTGCTCTCAGCCTAGCGGTCTGGCCTGTGGAGCACCAACACAGACACGCAGACATACACACATTCTCCTTTATTATTAGTAGAGAAGTTGTTACGATGGGGACAATTTGTGTGGCCGACCCAATAACTTAAAGCAGTAAAATAGCTTTTATGTATTTTTTGCCACATTCTGATACTTTTCACGGCAATTCGATTGAACTAGGAACGAATGATCCTTATCCGGTCTCTATTGATGTTTCAAATCTGATACAACGTGTACGAGTGAACAAAAAATTTTCTATTTATTATTTAGTTTAATTTTTTTAAATTTAAAACCTACACCGGTTCGACCTACCGAAAGGGTGAAAACAGAATGCGAAGACAACCTCGGATTCGAACCCCCGACATCCCGGTTCCTAAACCTGTCATCTTAATCTATTCATTATTAACATGAAAGACAAAAAATATGTATCAAATTTGATACAGTATCCAATGAAGAGGGGTTAAAATGACAACGCATTCCCAAAACAGAAAGTGTCATCTAATTACATAGCTAAGAAAACAATCTAGTTAACACGTTAATCGCCACGTGAATCAAATACTATTCATACCTACCATCTAATGAGATGACTCCTCCTCCGTTGTAGTTAAGAGATAGCAGAGAAGGAGTCATCTAATTAGATAGATGGTTCGAATGTCAGGCGTGAGTCATGGCGACTAACGTGTTAAGGGGTTAATTATGTAAACGGTGCTTCTTCTGACAGCTCTGTTCCTGAATGATGGGCAGCAGCAGTACACTGAACAGATAGGAGCTTATTTTTAACTTAGAAGATTTAGTTTCAGATATAGTCACGTCCAATTTCGAACAGAGGACTATTTTGGTATGGACCTCATAATTTTGGGCTACGGTCAGATTATGAGGTTCACACCTGAGCTGGCGCCCCCGTTTCCATCTAATAAATCCCGTCCTCCATGGTGGGGCGGCTCTCTCCCCGCTGGTCTTCTCCCGGCCTTGCATCCTTCTTGGGTGGGCCGGGCCAGTGTGGGTATTTTTGTATCACACCAGCGGAAGAACGATTGGCAACTTTTTATGATTTAACAGGCTGCATGCCCCCATGCGCGTCGGATCGTCGGCGGATTGGGGTTTCGAAACTGGAACCCTCCAGCCTCGTGGCTGAGACCTTACCACTAGGCTACCGTGATCTGTAGCTTGTAAGCGGCTTGTCACTTGAAATCTATCTGTTAGGGGTCTATTCTGGTACCCCCAGTTGGGTTGGGTTCCGCACGTTAACAACGGAACCTAACCCAACTGGGGTACCAGAATAGACCCCTTAGTCAAATAAAGAACTATTGAAGCATCATTTGCTTGTTTTCGTAAATAAAAAAATCCCCGCTACTTTCCTATCCATTCCATGAAAATTGCGTCTTTTTTATCTTCATTCATTTTCGAATTATTATTTTTAAAGTTTTTCCTCGCTTTTGGATCACGCGGTATATCATGTACAGGATGATTATAAAAAAACATTGCAAATTAATAATTCAATAGCGAGCATACCTTTCGAGAGAACGGAATAAAATTTTGTATGCAGGTATTCTATGGTAGGGGCTGAGGAATGTTGTAGAAAACAATAATCAAGCTCTCACACTTACGGTTACAGTGAGAGGATTTCGAAATTTTCAAATGGCAAAACCCACTTATCTCACGGAAACGTGATCCTCAAAGTAAAAAACTTAAAATGTAATTGGGACGGTATTTTTAGCTCGTAAAATGTCTGTTCTAGACAGAGACAAAAAAAGTGAAAACGTAGTGCTTTACTACTATTTCTCTATCAGTTATTGGTTAGTTTCCCTTTCTTTTGTCTCTACCTAACTCCACCATTTTACGCGCTAAAAATACCCTTCCAACTAACTCCATTTTAAGTGTTTTACTGGGAGGATCACGTTTCCGTGAAAAAAGAAGTGTTACCATTTGAAAAATTTGAAATTTTCTTATTGCAGCGATAACTGCGAGAGCTGGATTATTGTTTTTTACACCATTCCTCAGAGCATACCATATAATACCTGCATTCAAAATTTTATTCCGCTCCTTCTTAAGGGAGGTTCGCTAGGGAGTCATAAATTGGCAAAGTTTTTTATAACCACTCCGTACATTCTTATTACCTAAGAAATTAAGCTGTGCGGGTTTGAAAATTAATTAATGTCAATCATTCTGGATGTTCTTGTACTTAATCATTGCCTAATATTTTTTATTTCCCCCGAAAAACGGATGAGTGCAATGAAATTCAACGGATAAAATACATGAAAGCAATTTTTTTTTTTAACTCCAAAGATTTATTCCTTTGAAAAATGGCATTAATAAAGAAGATATTTAGGGTGAGGAAATGCATTAATACTATATGACAGTAAAAAAAATTGTGTCACTGAAGAATTGAAGTAAGACCACAAAAAGCGAAAACAGGTAAACTTTAACGACATTAATCTGCATTTTTCGATTTTTCATTTTCGGAAAGAAAGAAGATTTATAAGATCCGAAGAATAAAAGGAATTTTTTGTTCTATAGTTGTTTGGCTGTCGTAAATTTAAGAGCTTGTTTGCATCAAAATGCTAGAGACAGCATTAATTTTCCTGGTAATGAACAAAATGCATCTTCATTTTCTACTCTAAAAAAAATCTGATGACTAATTGCAGTTTCATAAGGCATATCATTGATGTAGTGAAATACGTGCACAAAATAAAGCATTTAGGCGTGAGAGCTCATGTTAAAAAGAACTTTTTAAATCCCAAGTTTAAAACTAGTTTCTGTAAGCGGATCAGACAGGTAAAGCTTTTCCATAATTTATCATCATTTAAAAGATTCTAAAAAGGCCCTAAAACACTTCCGTCAATTGTGTTCTTTACGCTTTTGTTTTATGACTTTTATATTTAGCCTCTATTTTTTAAATCTATAAACAATCGACGCTTGTGAAAAAATTAAATCAGAATTTTTTTTAAATGACTTGTTTCGTTCCCCAAAGAATATTAGAGAGAAATAAATATAGGATAAACGCGACAGTTATTTATATCCTTAAGGCAATAATTATACTATCAATTCACGTAAAAACTAGTAAAAATTATTTAATCATTTTGTGATTCATTGTTACTGTCCTGAATTACTCTATCTTAAAATAAATACAAGATTCCGTAAACAAAATTATTTGTGGAATCTATTTTGCAATACATTCAGAATAAATAGCGCAAAATCAGTTACATCCTACGGATGAGTGATTTACATCTGAGTTATTGGCATTTCTTCATTCCTGTTTAGTTAACTTTTGCTGTATAAAGGACAAATGGCACTGTTAGACAAATTTGCTGATAGGACAAATGGTACTGTTAGACAAATTTGCTGTTATTGCAAATGGCACTGTTAGATAAATTTCCTGCCATGACAAATGGCACTGTTAGACAAATTTACTGTAGGGACAAATGGCACTGTTAGACAAATTTCCTGTTTGAACAAATGGCACTGTTGGACAAATTTGCTGTTAGGACAAATGGCACTGTTAGCCAAATTCGCTGATCAAGTTCCGTGCCCTTCCAAAATTATTTGTATGTCTATGTTGGCATTTACTCTAGTATCCGTACAGGTTCACACACTATAGTACCACTATAGTGTATATGTGCAAGTGTATATTTCACTAAGCCTGTAACAAAGAATGTTAGTGTATTTATATCCCAGAAAACAACTAGAAATTGCAATGAGTATTCAAATGTAGAATCTCTGTTGTTATCTGTATTGTAAACAACAGCAAGGATACCTTGCTGTCAAAAATGTTCTAAGTGTTAGTATTTTTATATATCCTAGTGTCTGTAATCACATAAAATATATGAAAAAGATTAACCTATTTACAACAAAAAATTTGTATACAAATATACCAGAACGGGCCTCGAACCTGAGAGAGGCCTGCATCTAGAATCTGCAGTGTAAAACAACTGTAAGAACTCCAGCTGTATTTTATTTTTCTCTGTCTGTATTTGTATGTGTCATTGTATCTGTATCCTTTTTGTTGATGAAAAATTTTAATAAAGTTGTTCGGGGGGCGTCGTCAGGTGAGGGGCCTTGTGGGCCCCATGGGGGGTGTTGACTGCTTCATCCGCCTTGCAATCACCCAAACTGGTGTGATAACTCAGGTTATAGGAACCGGGGCTGCAGGAGGCTTTCTGTTCTGTCTGTTAGAGCAAATGGCACTGTTAGACAAATTTGCTGTTAGGACAAATGGCACTGTTAGACAAATTTGCTGTTAGGACAAATGGCACTATTAGACAAATTTGCTGTTAGGACAAATGGCACTATTAGACAAATTTGCTGTTAGGACAAATGACATACCTAGCTTCCTCGTGAATGCCCAGCTTAAAGGGACTCATGCAAAGGACACTAAGTTAAAGTTTATTTCCATTTAAATTAAAGATTAGAGTGTCAATAACTTTTATTCACAAACAATTTCTCTTATTAACACTTTCGACGACAATTCCAAATCTTTACAGTCAATTACATGCCCGGTACATCGCGAGTACACGGATATGAGTTTTTGCAGTATAAATAAACAGGAACTCGCTTTCCCTGGGGGTATAGTAATGTGGGGATTGTGTTACCTCCCACCAATGATAGTACGTACCTCCTTCGGGAAGGGTCAGGCCACGGCCCGATCCGTGCCGAACTACTAGGGCTCCTACCTCAGTTCTCGAGCTATTGCAGCGGCTGTCATTCAAGGCCCCGTATGCCAAAGCAGGGTGGTTTACGGTTACCCTACTCTTTCCTGGGAGGCACCAAGAGTTCACGAATGAGAAGTCGCCATATAAGTAAGCGGGGTCTCGTTTCCCTGGTGGGTACAATAATGGTGTTTTACCTCTCTCTTGTGAAAGTACGTACCTTCTGCGGGATGGATCAGGCCGTGGCCGGTGGTCATTCGACGTCACTCGTACGCCAATAAGCATGACAGGAATAAATCCGTGTGAGCCTTACCCTACTCTTTTATTTCCAAAAGAGATGTAAGGAAAAGAGGGCAGTTACTGACTCATTGAATTGCCTCATGCAGCGTCAGAAAAGAGGTCATTCATTACCCTGATTTAAATTTTGATGCCTTTTGGAGAAATATCTGAAAGAAAAAACTAAAATTATTCTCTTATTTGTGACATTTAAATAGCAATTATCTAAGTATTAATCGATTAAATGACACTAAATTATCTCTCTTCTTCCTATTCCTGTTGCAATATTCTACAATCACTATTCTTAGTTGCGGAAACTTGTGAGCTGCCAAAATAAGGTGATCAAATTGGTGGATATTGAATGTTGGCGAATAATAATTATTTCAAAGAGTTTGTTGTTGAGACGTCAGATACATGTTGCCAACTTTTAACATGATAATGCTTTTAGTTTGGCATACTTTCTGTGAATAATGTGATGCAAAAATCATTCAAATCGCTCTACAGCAGAGATTACCAACCTGTGATACGCGTACCCCTGAGGGTACGCGAACTCAAAGTCAGTAATGGCGGACATAAAAAAACATCAGGACTGGGGTACGCGAACCCAAAGTCGGTAATGGCGGACATGAGGAAACATCAGGACTGGTGGTACGCGAACCCAAAGTCGGTAATGCCGGACATAAGGAAACATCAGGGAATAAAAATTTTACAGAATTTTGTTTCGGCAAGTTCTTGTAAAAAGTAAAAGTGAAAGTTGTGCAAGTCCTAAACCTAATCTCAAAATAACTAAAAAAGAAATCAAAAGGAAGAGCAATTTTTAGCTATCCATAAATTAATGCGAATTTATTAGAATACTGATTTAATCTGTGTTTGACGTTGAAGTAATACTATTGTAGAAACGGAATAAAATGTAAAATCAAAAATAAGTCCAGCATATGTTAATAATTCGAGTCATTTGACTCTTAAGCTTAGCCCTTAACATTATTGCTAAAACCTTCTTTGTACAGATGGATGGTTGGAGGGAAGGGGCATGACAGTAGGGGATACACGAAAATAAAAAGTCTAATTAAGGGGTACGCGAGGGAAAAAGGGTTGGGAGCCTCTGCTCTGCAGGGAAGACTGCTGGACCTGGATGTGTCAAATTTGTGACGTGGTTATTTCTTGTGTTGGTGCTCACTAGAAAAGGGAATATCAAAGTTTTAGAGCTTTAATTAAAAATAAATTGTCTTTAAATCTTCGGAGTCTATTATTGCACAAAAATCATTTTTACTTCAATTTTAAAATTTAAAAAACCTCTCCTTTTCAGTGATTTAATTTTATTTGCTAGATATTTTTCTTCAATTCTAATAATTTTTCAATATTAATTTTAAACTCAATTTTGTTAATTTTTTTTTCTTAATGCTATGCACACCGATTTTAGCATTTCATGAAATCATTTACTCGCGTTGTTTCTGCCAATGTTAATGTTATGAGAAGAAATATTGCTCTCTCTTTCTTTGCACATTAAATTCAAATTAGAATTTGGGTTTCACTTTAACTTGTTAACCGGGGATTTACTTTCGTACCATTCGTTTCCCATTGAAGTATTTCGTCATACCCGGTTAACAGGTTAAACTATTTCTGGACGTCCTAAATTATGAGATATGAGCCGTAATACTAAGTATCAGTCATAAAAAATTAATATATAAGTGGAATCTTTGTTAATATTGTGCATTCCACGTCGTATTGAATAATTTTACCGAAAAGCTAAACTGATGATTTTATTTGGTGACATTATTACTTATTCATAAAAAATTGATACGTAAATGAAATCTTTGTTAATATTATGCATTCTACGACGTACATAAAAGTTAAACTGATTATTTAATCTGGTGTCATTATTACTCATTCATAAAATATTGATATGTAAATGGAATCTTTGTTAATATTATTCATTCCACGTCCTATTAAATAATTTCACAGAGAAACTAAAGTGATTATTTTATCCGCTGACATTCATTTAGTGAAGAGGAGAAAACGGAAGTTGATTCATTTAATACCTCCAATCAACGATATAAAAGATTCTATTTACTCTATTGCTTTGGACATTCTTTTATTCTCTGAGTACTAAACCCTTTTGAATTGCCAAAGTGAGGCGAAATTATAGGTTCCGTGGAAAGGGGAAAAAACATTATCACCTGTGTGAAGGGAATATATCCCTTATAAATAGCTCTTTGATAACTCAGTTTCCTCGAATAAAGACTTAGTCTATATTGGCGAGAATATTTTCTTTCATCGGCGAAGCTCAAGTGAATGGAGGTCTAAAGATGTCCTATTGTGCTTTTTTCAGCAGCTAAAACGATGCTCCGAGCGTTTTTGTATCGAAAAAATAGCAGAAGAATAAATAGGATGGTGAAATATCAACACAAAATAAAACAAACTATCCCATTTTTGTATTCAGTATTTAAGGTACTGATAAATAGGACAAACAACGGAAGTTTGTAATCATCTTTAAGAAGAAATTGTCTTATATTTCTTCTTTGCTAAAAGTGAGAAAAGAATCTTGAGAATAGATTATATCTCCTTGTGAAAAAATGACATATTATTATATGGCATCAAGAAACTTCTAAATATCATTACAAATTTTGGATCTATAACGTAAAAGCTATTTTGACAATGAATTAAACTTAAGGTCCGACTGTGTTCGGAGACATTTTTTCGAAAAATAACTTATATATATATTTTAATGTTATTTTTCAACTGCATATGTTTTAAAACTATGAAAATATTGTAAAATTAAACTTTCAAAATAATATTTGTTTTAAAAAAACTGAGAAATGTGAAGAAAAATGACAAATATTTGCCTTACACTAACAGCCATAGACAAAATCGTATTCTAAATATACATAAATTCTTGTAGGAGTACATTTTTATGGCAGTTAATTGTGTTATGCTCTAAAATATTTCTTGTACTTCAAAATAGTTTTGAGATGTAGCTGAACATAGTTACTAAACTGGTAATTTTTTATAAAAAATGCTTTTCGTTTATATTTAAGCACATAAAAATAATACTTGATTTTAAAATTGACCTTAGTTTTCAGAGGAAAACATCAAGCATATTACAGAAAACAATCTCAGAAAATTTCATATCAATACTCGAACAACGTTTTGAGAAATCATTGTTACGGTCGACAATTTTTCTCAAAAATATCATTTCTCAGGAAACGCATTTAAAGTTTTCATGCAACATAAAATAATGCTTACAGTTCGGTAATAAAACAGCTGTAACTCCATTTGTAATTCTCGTAGAGTAAAAAGTGAGACAGTTTTAGAAAGCTGATTAAACAGGCTACAAAATTAAGTCATAAAAATGTTTTTGATAATTTCATCAAAAACGACGGATTCCTTAAGGTGATATAGTTAGGACTTTTTTTGACTATTTTGTTTCGGTAATCAAGACTTGCAATTGCATTTCTGCAAGACAGCTGTGAATTGAGTAAATTTTAATTCTAGGGAATTATTCAGTTATAGATAAGTTGTATATATTTATAAACGAATCTTTAAAAATGCAGTAGAGCTTCGTTATTCAACATTAAATTATTTTAACATTTTCTTTTAACCGACATCTTTATAAATTAATTAAAAATCATATGAAAGAGTTGCCTAATTTGGACCACCACTCGACTGGACCAGTATTTTAGCCTTAATTCTATTAAATATATGATCGTAAAATAGGCAACTTATGTTGCAATGATGTAAATGTGTTTTATGAAATCAATTTTTAAGAAAGAGCCAAGCCATTTAGAGATAATAAATTAAATATTTTAATGAAATATTAATAGGGTTTACGCTCTTTTAAAAAAATAGCTCAATATATATATTTTATCCCTATAAGGTTAATTGGGCCGCAATTCACTATAATAATTTTTTAAAAAGTAGTTTATATATGTCGAAGACGGATTAAGATAATCAAGCTTATTGCAAAAATCCTGCAAAAAGCCTGGTCATTTTGCAATCCGCCTGGCTCCAAATTGCCATTGGGATTAAATTTTGTTAGTGATAATTAATGCAATACGTTGAAAATTCAGTTGCAATTTTAGGATGGAACATTGTAGTACTCATTGATAAACACAATATATTACTTTTAACCACAATAATAATATATTTTAAAAAAAAGCTGATAGTATTTCTATTAAATGATTAATTGGGTTCAAAAATGCCAAAATAAATAAACGGAATAATTCACTGTACGTCCATACATAACTAACTTTGATTCCAGCATTAATTTTCTATATTATTTAGTTACAATAAAATCTTCCTTACCTTTGCCCAAGGACTTTTTTTCAACCTTTGATTGAGCTGCTAAACAGGCAGACAAGTGATAGGAGGTGGAGCTGCGCGGTGGGCAACTGCGGATGTCTCTAACCATAACCTCAACTATTGTCAACGCCAGTTTGAGCTGAGCTGTCGGCACGCAAACATGGCTGGTAGAATTGATACTCCCGCCAAGTGCGAGTTGAGTAGTGTTATTCACTTTCTTTAAACAGAAGGTTGGTTTATGAAAGGCAATCAGTGCAGCTGTTTCTTGTCAGACTTTACGACGACTGCTAAGAGCCATTCTGACTTCTGGAGTTCTCCTCATTAATAAAAACTCACATTACTGTTGCAACCCAGCAGCTTCTGAAGCGATTTAAATAGGACATGTATAATAGGGTGGATCGGAAATTCGAAATGTGGATAAAATAATCGGCATAGGGTGCAAAAGTTGTCTTTTAAGTGTACTAGCATGGATGCAAAATTTTTTCAATTTTGTTTAATATCTCCCGGTGCCCCAAGACACTTAAATGTTTGCAAAAAAACGATTTTTATACAAATTTCGAATTAAAAATTAAAAATGTGTTAAAGAAACGATTCTACAGAGATAAAGGTAGAGGGGAGGGTGAAGGAATGATAAAAATTCCAACAAAAATTGGAAAATTATCGTAATGAAAAAATATTGTGTTTGTTCGATATCACATTTTTTAAGTATACAAATTTCGATACATGTAAATGCCAAAAAGACATGGAAATTCCACTTGCTGAGCGATTGTTTATCAAAGATAAAATATTAGAAAGGAAAATGGTTATTGGAGGAGTGGACGTGATTGCGACTAAAAGAAAAGAGAAAAGGGAAAAATAAAACAGATGGAAGACAAAAGAATAAAACGTAAAATGGTTAAAACTGATGCTGCTCAATGGAGCTACTTGAGCTCAACACTATGTCTTCCTCCACGTATACAGATACGGATGTAATTACCTTGGAATATCAATCACAAAATCGTTTAGATTTCCCTACCTTAGCAAGCGAATGTGATCGATATTGAATTTCAGATAGAGAAGCTGCTTCATTTGCCAGTGCTGTTTTACAAGACATTGGAACTGTACACGAAGGCGAGGCTTCGCATGTGGTAGATCGCAATAAAATTCGTAGACAGAGTAAAAAGCTTTAAAATGCAGTTGCAGAGTCTACTAAGTTAACAGTGTCTTGGTCTCTTTTGACCGGATTATATTTCGATGGGAGAAAAGACAACATAAAAGTGCTAATTAAGAAGGACACAAAGTACTACCCAAAGACCACGAAGGAGGAACATTATACTCCTGTAAACGAACCTAACTCTGTGTATATAGGACATGTTAATGCTGCAACAGGAGGAGCTAAAGCCATAAAAGAAGCAATACTCAATTTTTTTTATCAAATAATATACGATTAAATGGGCTAACAGTAATTGGATGCTATGGAACAAATGTTAATACTGGGCACAAGGGAGGTATTATTCGCTTGATGGAACTGGCCTCAATAGACCATTACAGTGGTGCATTTGTTTGCTTCAAACAAATGAGTTACCTCTCCGTCATCTACTAAATTCTTTGGATGGTGCAACAACTTGTCCTAAAGAATTTTGTCGACCAATTTGTAAAAAAAATCAAATCCTGCGAGGAGTAACCTGTAGCTCCTTTTTCTTCAATAAGTGTGGAGAATATACCAGATAATATAGATAGAATGGTTCTCAGCAATGATCAGCAATATATATATATATATATATAATATTATTCTGACCTGGTATTAAGAAAGCCTGGTTCAGTTGCTCACTCAAGGTGGATAACATTTGCAGGTAGAATTTTAAGGTTGTATGTGGTCACAGGAAAACCATCTGACAATCTTATTATTCTTGTAAAGTATATTATGAAGGTATATGCAACCTGTTTGGTTCCATGTCAAGACAAAGCCCTCCATAACAGAAGGAGTGCGGCATATTTGGAGAATTATCTCTTTTTCTATATATTCGGAACTCAATTTAAGAAATATGACACTTTTACTCAACAAAATAGCTTCTTTTGTTATCCTGAAAATTTGCTACTGTCAATGCTCACAGATAACAGAGAGAATATAAGGTCTTTAGCACTACGAAAACTAATTTGTGCTAGAAATGGAAACAGAGGATTATCAGAGTAAGAATTTTTCAAGTACCAAAAAATAGACTTTAAAGCAAAGAATTATTTTGCACTTATTAACTGGCAATGAGTTGGACCTTTTGAACCACTTCTTTTGATTAATGTGCCATCTAAATAAATTGAGTCCATGTTAAAAGTTAGAAAAACGGAGGAATGATCAAAATATCCATGCCATACCCAAGCTGTAGAAAGATATTTTCTCTTAGTGTCTGAAGCGTCGGAAAGTGTATGTGGAGAAGAGAAGAGACACGGATTTATATTGAATAGGATACAATCAAGAAGTCTTATCAAGCATTAGAATACCAAAAAGAATTACATCCTTTAGAAATATGTAAATCTTTAAACTAATAGAATTAAATAAATCTATGATGTAAGTTCACTTTTTATAAGTTTTGTGATTTATTGCTTTGACTATCAAATTTATTCTTCATATATTATAAAATTATAATTATTTATAAGTTTATACTTTAATACTTGAATAATCTGCCAATTTTCCAAATATTTTTCATTAATTCACAATTTTTAATAGATAATTGTAAAAATATCAATTTTTAACTTTTTGGAGGGCGTTTGAGCTACCAGAAGATATGAATGAATTTTAATAATAAAAAAAAACGTAAACTAATATACCCAAAACAAAACTTTCTTACCCGGCGCTAAAGGAAATTTTGAAAATATTTTTTTTATAAATTAAAAAAAATGTCATTTTTAACTATTTTTGGGGCACTGGAAGATATGAAT
>BGPR01014220.1:14000-34003 GCA_013235015.1 Araneus ventricosus | reverse complement strand
TCGTGTTTCTCTGTGACTATAATACGCTTATGAAACATATAAATTCGCAACGAAACTTTTATATACGTTTCTGAGAAGAAACTTTCTAACATAACGGACATTTATTTGACTTTAACCCTATGAACCCTATCCCGCCTCAAACCGCCCATTCGACAGAAGCCGCACTCACACGGTTTCGGGCGCCTAGGTGAATTTTACAGGAAAAATGCAGTTCCTTTTGTTGACAATTGATCGACAACCATAGGTGTCAACCTCCTAGAATTTCTGTAAAGAACCTGACGATTTCATTCTGATTTAATGAACGAAAATTCACTCCAGGTTTTCAGGCAATGGAATTCTCTAGCGGGGTTCAGAGAGTTAAAGAACTGTAAATAATTATAAAAATGGTGGTGTTGGCCCCACTTGGTGTAGAAAATCCATGAGTCAAGGATTCATGATAAAGAGAAATTGAAGCTTTTTTTACCGTCAAAGCGACCTAAGGAAGCACTTAGGGCAGAAGTATGTCTCAGATCAGTGTTTCCCAAACTTTTTTGTGCCATACCCCCCCCCCTCCCCTTGAAGTCTTTCTAAAATTCTTATGCCCCCTATGTATTATATACATAATTTTTTATATTCAAAAATTTAATTTTTCACTGAAGAAACTTAAATGATAGGTTTTAGGGAAAAGTCACAAGGAAATTGTTGAGAAACACAGTAAGTTAGTTTTCAAAACATATAATGGAGAACTAAAATTCATGTACGAAATAATTTTAATGAGAGATTTTTCTATATTATTTTAACTACTAATTATTATTTATTATTTAAATTTTAGTTACATCCTTGCGCTTTATGACTGCTGCAAAGAGATTTTATGTTAGGTTCCAATTTAGTTTTCTTCAGTCTCAAATTTCCCGTTGTGTTATACAGAGAACAGAACACCACTTCATGCCCCTGCATCTAGAACCTTTTGGTTATTTAAACAGTGTGGCGGACATGAAGTGGAAGAGACATCGGAAGACGCTCCTTAACTGTATAGCAAATAATGGTGAAGATAGATGGAAAAGGTTACAAAAATACAAATCTAAAGTTCTAGGTTAATATGCAAGAAACTAAGAGGAATAACATATGAAGCTATAAAGAAACAAAAACAGTAATATCAATTTCAGCTTTTTCTCTGTTCTCTTGCGAAAATTCTATTTAAAAAATAACATTTTCTCCTTTTGTACATGTCTTGTGACGTCAGAATATCGAAAAAGCGAACAAACAAATGTGCATTTTAAGTGTTTTGATCTTCGTATTAATGTGCACAAGGTGCATTTTTGTTCTAAATCTGTAACGATATATAACTTTGTAACTGACATTTTCTCTCTGTCTTGTTCAGTTATTGATATAAGACCGCTAACTCTGGAGTTTGTACCAGATGACGCTGTAAGTGGGCTCATCGCATCGCGCATAGACGTTTTACCATATCTAGATACTACTTTCATGACTATAGATGTCGTCCATCTGAGGTTAAGAGAGGGTGGCCCTTACTTAAGTGGGGACCCTGTATGCACTTTAATCTCGGCTAAATCACAAATACACAACAAAAAGTACGCTTTGAAAGAAAAATTGAACTTTACTCTTAAGTCATATCAGACTGATGAATTTTCCGTCAGAGAGAACTGTCGAATTTACTCTTAAGCCGTATCAGACTGATGAATTTTCCGTCAGAGAACTGTCGAACTTACCCTTAAGCCGTATCAGTCTTATAATTTCCGTCAGAGAGAACTGTCGAACTTACTCTTAAGCCGCATTAGACTGATGAATTTTCCGTCACAGAGAACTGTCGAACTTAAAGTATTGACCAATCGCCATTCACGTCTGATTCGGTCTTTAACCCTGTTTTGGTCGGCGTGGCATGTCATACGCTCGGCTCTTTTGTGCCTGTACGCTATTTAAATCCGCAATTAAGTCAACGTAATAATTAATTTTAAATACAAAAATCACCTGGTCACGCTTAAATGCCTCAAGTATCCTTTAGCATCTTAAAAAGATTTAAATAATAAAAAATATATCAAATGGATGGTGGCACCTAATTAGAAGGTTAAATAAAAATGTAAGGCTAGAGGTTACGACACCGCTATACTGTCAATGTTATTTTTTATAAAAAGATCAAGTAATTTCACTAATACTGTACCATAACTTAAGCCTCAGAGTCCACGTTACTTCTAGTGAATCACTTTTTCATAAAATCTAGTTGTCCTTAGTTGAAATCAAAATATACCACGTGTATATAATTTGTAGTTCTAAATAAGACCAAAAGCAATAATGCATTTTCGAATAAAATATTTCAGATTTTCATAAACCTGTCTGATTTACATACACATCTCTCACGTTGCTAATATCACGCATATGAATTACTTAAGAAAAAATATGCAAGGAAGTCAATAAAATTTTGAAATACGGGAAGGAAAAGTTAGAAACTTGAAGTAATTTCCAGTTAAATACTGAGGGAAAAACTCCTCCAGATTTGCGCATATCTTAGCGATAAAATTTTATGGATGAGCATTTTATGTCTTCAAGAAGTAAACCCCATTTCAAAAGCAGTTAAACTTTTATAACAATAAAAGTGGAGCAGTGAAGAAGAAAACACGATAAAATCTAAATAATGTCAGCTGAATGTGCAAACATTTCGTTTTTTAATGATACATTATTTTTAAAATGATGCAACAAGAGTGTTTACGGCATATAGAAAATACTCTACTGGGAACGGCATAAGTTCGTTAAAACTTCATTAAAAAATAGAAAAAAAATCCGTAAAAAGAAAAACGTAAGAAAGGAGCCGTAGATGCTTCGGGATAAAATCATAAAACAAGTGTTTCGTATTAATATGTAATTTAATTATCCACAATCTCTTTAATACAATATTTACACAGAGTAGTATAATGGTTACAGTACAGATAAATCACAAGCTACCACAGACCCTTGCTTCATGCGATAAACTTGTGATTTATCTATTCTGCAACCATTATACTACTCCGCCTTTCTTATGTTTTATTTAGAGTAGTTTTTAATGGCGATATCTCTAGACATTATATGCATTTCGCGTATGCGCAGTAAAATATTATTTACTACAAATGCACATATTTCCCGTAATATTCAAAGTCACATTTTAATACAATGTTTCTTTTATGTATTGTCAAGTATTCTGTAAGTTCTGTACAATTCGGAAGAAAACTCTGCATTTTATAAACAAAAAAAAACGGAGTTTGAAATTTTCAATTTAATACCGATTTGTGCTTATTTTCTGATAAATATTTTTATTGTATAAGTTCGTCCTAGTAATACTCCTCTAGCTCTTTAAAATGACACCAGAATCAGCCTCCTAGATAAGCGCGTTTCCACGCTACACTTATTTATAACCTCACATGAAGCTAATTCATAACAATCACGCGCATGCGTCTACACTGGTACGATGACGTCACAGGCAAAGAAATACTACGCGACAAACTCTTATAGATATGATCTATCCATTGTGTGGTCAACCATTGTTTTCGCATTATTAGTCTCGTAGTTATTAGCAATTAAAATCTGATGGTATTTTGTCACACAAGAAAGTTCAACCAACTATCACTGTAACGAGAGGAAAGACGTTCTCACATCAAAACAAATATTCATAAAGAAGTGCACCTTGATATGATAAATTAAAGTATGCACTCTCTGAAGGAGGCTGCATTCAATCTGACTTAATGTCCTCATTAAGTGTCTACTTCACACGTATGCGTGGGCAGAGCGTTTAATAAAAAAAAGAGACAAAACGCAACACGTGACCTCCACCAACAAAGAAACTAATTTGTACTTATAAACTCGCAATTTATTTTCCGCCCAGCTGGTTTAAGTCGTTCTTAGATATATCTTCTACAATGTAATGGAAGCTGTCTCAACCATCAAGTTCGGCCTTCTGCGTAATTAAAACAGGTTATTGATCTGAATACCCCCAAAAATTGCAATTATTGTTTCTAGCTAAGATCTTGTTCAAATTGTCTGCCTCGGGCAATCCAGTATGGACAGAAGAAATTAACGAAACTTCAGTATGAAGAAGATATTAATCGCATGGATAGCCAGTGGAATTTTTTCGAATGAATGGATAAAACATTCATTAACCTTCGATGGGGTAGCAATACAATTTCTAACACGATCGGACGCAGCTCATCTGTGAGATTAAAAGTTAAATTTTTGCTTAGGTTTAAGGTACCCGACTGTGTTCGGAGACATTTTTTTGAAAAATAACTTATATATATTTTTAAATGTTATTTTTCAACTGCATATGTTTTAAAACTATGAAAATATTGTAAAATTAGGCTTTCAAAATAATATTTTTTTTAAAAAAATGAGAAATTTGAAGAAAAATGACTGAAATATTTGCCTTACGCTAACAGCCATAGACAAAATCATATTCTAAATATTCATAAGCCCTTGTAGGAGTACATTTTTATGAAAGTTATCTGTGTTATGCTCTAAAATATTTTTTGTACTTCAAAATAGTTTTGAGATATAGCTGAACATAGTTACTAAACTGGTAATTTTTCATAAAAAATGCTTTTCGTTTATATTCAAGCACTTAAAAATAATACTCGATTTTAAAATTGACCTTAGTTTTTAGAGGAAAACATTAAGCATAATACAGAAAACAATCTTAGAAAATTTCATATCAATACTTGAATAACTTTTTGAGAAATCATTATTACTGTCGACAGTTTTCCTCACACAAAAATATCATTTCTCAGAAAACACATTTAAAGTTTTCATGCAACATAAAATAATGCTTACAATTCGGTAATAAAACATCTGTAACTCTATTTGTAATTCACGTAGAGTAAAATGTGAGACAGTTTTAGAAAGCTGATTAAACAGGCAACAAAATTAAGTCATAAACCGTTTTTTGATAATTTCATCAGAAACGACGATTTTAAACCAGTCGGACGCCTTAAGGAGAAGCTTATCAAACTGGACTATTCGGTCATGCAAAGCTATATTTGCGTTTTTAAATAGCTTTTTTATATTTCCTTGCAATACCAACTAACAAAATATCCATGAATTCAGGAGGGAGTTGACGTTGGTTTGTATGTGAGGTTCCTTAACAATGACAATTGTTGTCGATGAGAGCCCGACATAATTCGACATTTTTGAAACAATATATTGGAAATAACGATCGGTATCATTGAGTAGTTGCTGGGAAACAGGTATAGGAACTTTTACATGTATACGAAAAGAAATATTGAGAAAAATTCGGAATATCAAAAATACAAACGTAATCGGGCCCAACTCATCTACCAGATTAACGTGCCCCTCACGTACACCAAAAGATCACTAGGAAAAAAACCATGATAGCCTAGTGTGAGTGGTGGGGAACCAAGAAGCAACTAGAGGTCTCACACCTTTTTTGGTAAAACCCGCACTTAGGCCTAAAAAAATATGGGTGCTTCATTTTACAGATTAGATGCGCTAGACGGAAAGTTAAGAATTCAAATTCATCCAACTGATTTTTTTCAACTAACAGATCTCACTAAATTAGAAAGATAGAAACAACATCTGATGGGGTTTTCATGTGTTTATTCAGGAGAGAAATAAATTACTTAATTATTTTTAAATTAACCATTTATTTTATACACGTTCTTATTGTTTTTGACATTTCCATTAATGTTTTAATGTAGGTTTTGGCTTAGTATTTAGAGTACAAGGCTATAGTTCGTCACACTGAGGATATAGTAATTACATAATTAAACATGTGGCCTTAGGCTTGAGTTTCCGTATATACTAGAAGCAATAAATTGTTTTCCTCATAATTCAAATTTGAATATTTTAAGTACATATTTTAGCTCAATTGAAATAAACAGTCCACATTTTATATTCAATTTAATATTTAGTAGAGAAATCTCTGGATTTGTAATTTATATATTCTCTTTCTATCTCTCTTGTACGTTTAGAGAAACATGGCCAAATATGGTTCTGCTGCGTTTAAACTCTATCAACCAAGCTACCAGTTTAAATCTGTTACGACACCCAACAAATTGGTGGCCTACCTTCAGCGACACTTCTAGTTTGCCTTCGAATAAATAATCCCTCTACTAGACCATTCTGGCAGTAAACTCCAAGCAATTACTGCTTTATTAATGGTTCAGAGAATTCAAGTGCGTTTCAATTAAATTGCCTCTGGATTACGTGGAGTTGCTCTAATTTCACCGTAATGTTCAAAAGCGTTTGCTCTCCATCTAAACAGTAACTGTTATTGAAATTCTCCGCTTGTCTGGAAGGCAGGCTGTTATGGAAATCTGGTTCGGAAATTTTCGTGATCACAATCGCTGTGTTTTAAATATAAAATCATTTAAACTATTGTTGTGAATATATTGGATATTAACTGTTAGTATTCATTTGAGTATTTACTCACACTTGTTTATGAAATACTTATTTCATCTAATACAATTACACTCTGTCTCTAGACCTAATTTACTATTGTTCTCAAAACAAAGCTTCCATTTTTGCATTTTAAATTGACAAAATTAGATATGGTAAATATCTAACTCTTCTTGAATTTAAATTTGACATTCATGGCATTTATCATCACTAATGTGTTATCATTAACCTTTCATTAATTCACATTCACTAATGCTTATTATTATTATTTTACAAAACGCCTGTTGCTTATCTCAATCTCTTACTGATTCTAGATTTTGGTTATATAATCAAACTAAACAAGTTTATATAGCTTTTAAGTTTCATAAACAACTAACATAAGACTGAGCTTCTACCAATCTCAAACAATAAATCTCACATGAGGATTAAAATCTCATTCTCAGATTAAGTGTCTGAAATCTGGTTTAATGTTCAGACACTGAGTAAAGGCAGGCATTAGTATATATCTTGAATATAGTTATTAATTAAAATCAGAATATTAGCATGTATAATTATCTAGTAAAATTTATAATTTAGACTGCGTTGTGTTACTATTTAATGTGATCAATTTTTTGCAATAACCCTAGTACTAATCTAATCACAGTGCTTAATTATTTGACAAGAGACATACTGCCCAAATTTTTAATCTAACTTGTTTATTAACCAGATTTACTAAACACTAACACATAAAATCACTGACAAATATAAATTTCACAATGCAATGACACCAATATCAACTTTTGTATCAGATAATCAATATTTAGGGTCGACCCTTATTCATGGTAAATAGAAAACCTCATTTTTATTTGTTTATACTTCTTTTGAATTTTTCAATCTACTAATTACTTATAACACTAGTTTAGCCACAAATAATTAAAGAAATTTTAGCATTAGTATTAGTGGCCACCACAATTTAAGCTTCAATAAAGTTTACCCTAAGCTACGTCTTTTGAATGAAATTAAATTTTTACTATCATTATACCAGAAAACCAAATAAATCAACAATCATTTTCATATCTACATATGTAGGCATTTTACAAACATCCCTTATGGCATAATATAGTTGTCATCATGTAAGGAACAAATGCTGAAAGGTACTATCATAATATTATCTAATTATATTTCATAATTGCATGCATTTATGTATATGTTACCGTGAAAGACCGAAATTTGGAGAATGTCGACTTTCACCGGTGAATGTCAACATTCACATAGTAATGCCACCGGTGAATGTCAACATTCTCCAGTTTCGGTCTTTCACAGTAACATATACACAAAACTTCTGGATATTATCAATGATATAATCAATCTTTGTCCTTCAGGTAATTATTGAAATACAATGTTCTAGAATTTACCCTTCTATATGATTATCACCTTCTCCATTAACCAACACGTATGATTGTTTACACTTTTATTATTTAAATATTAAGGAATGATAAAATTTCCTTTCATTCTTACTTTTTAATATTCATTTGCATCAAAACAATATATCTCTCAATTTGAAATATTTTTAATCGCTATTCATTCTTAATTTAAGGATATACTATATCAAATTTACATTTGAGAATATGTATATGTGTGCTACAATTTATATCAAAAGGTTATTCGGTCTGTAAATCTTAGCAGCCTACGCTTCAAAGTTTTTTTTAAATGAATTAGTTCTGGAATCCAAACTCTCCACCGGTTTTTAACTATATGGTCTGCTGAGGGTTATGGACCTCATTGCTCGAACAAGATGATCGCTTGTCAAACAAGATGCTACGCAGGGAATTTGGTGGTATCCATGGTGGTGGTATTTGGTGGTATTTGTTGCCAATATGGATGAATTTAGGTTGACACCTAAAAGGTAGATCATGATGATCGCTGGTGGATATACGGAACAATTATCAATAGATGCGTAGCCTTCTTCGAGAATTTGTGCGAATTCAGGGGCCAAACTCCTCTGTTTCATTTCCCTTCTGGAATTCATTCCTTTTGATCAAATGACCCATACAATGGAATATTTCGATGAGTTCGCTGGATCCCCCGGCGCTGATACAGCTGAATGCCCGTTAAAGTGGTTGACTCTGCCGCATTTCAGACCTTCATCGCATTTTCCTTCTTTTCTATTCTCCGTAGGGATGACGCTCGTCTTTTCGGTAAGACTTAAGAACAAGGTGCGGTTTCTCGCCAAACTGGGAAATTGCGCCAACCATCCAAATGTCGCCAAATATCCGCCATCTTGAATGCTTTCAAGATGGCGACGATTCTAATGACAGCCATAGTAATAAATGTAAATAGTAAATAAAATTGGAAATAGTACATAAAATTGCAAATACTACATAAAATTGTATGAAATTTAGCATGAATTTCTTGAAATTCTGGCAAAGTTTTAGGGTTGCCAACAAAATGAAGAAGGTTACCACATTTGGCGAGGAAAAAAATTCAACTTGGCGGACCGCACCTTGTTCTTAAGTCGAGCCGTCTTTTCTTTTACGCCTTCATCACCCTATTCTGTTTTTCCATCTCCCTAAAATTTTTCAAACTCCCCTTTTTTAAAACCCACTTTGGCGAGCGTCATCTTACCGAACTCCCCTTTGGCATGACCCGAAAAATCTCTTATTTTGCCAAAATCATACAGCCTTTAGAAAAAGCCCAAAACCGACGATCTTAATTGGCTACAGGCAAAAAAATAACACCCCTCATCTTTCTGACCAATCTCTTTCTACTCCCAGACGTTCCCTAACACATTCTACTCACGTGGGATGACACGACTCCAGATTTTTAATACAAACGATTAATGGATTAACATGTGCAGAGAGATATTGAACAGAGTTCCAGATTCTCATTGCAAAACACATCTAGGGTTCAAAGGTAAATGAAATAAAAGTCTCTCCCTCGCAGCAAACAGCCATAATTGTGTCAAATTTTGGGGAAAGGGATTCCACTACTGAAATTTTCTCAACTTGCATTCAAATTTTGGGGAAAGGGATTCCACTACTGAAATTTTCTCATGAAATTAGCGTAGAAAAAGCAATAATTCTGTCAGGGCTTTGCAGAAAGGATTCCAATACTGAATTTTTTTCACAGGGGTGGATTTTGTCTCAAAAGGGAAAAGGCAATATCTCTCGGGCTCATATTTTTTCAGTTGTTTACAAGCAAGTCAAAAATTTACTGTAATGTGTCGCAAAAGGTGGAAAGTTTAGCAGATGTTATTCAGGGGAAAAGGATGGGAGGTCTATCTTCTTGGAAAAGTTCAATGCACTCTGCTATGAAACCTATCTCCAACTAAATCTTTTACTTAAATAGGATTTAAATTTTTGCCCTAAAATTTTAGTTTTAAGGGAGGATTTTTTTTCTTTGAATGATAAAAGAATAAAATAATCAATTCGAAGAAATAAAAATAAGAAAAATAATAATTAATTTATATAATATCACGGCTGTGTACCAGACTTTTAACATTGCTGTAATGAATTTTAAACAAAATAATCTTCCACAATTCCATCATTTTTTTAGAATTTCACAAATAAATATATTTTAATTAAGCTTTTCATGATTTAATTAAACTTTAGAACACTGTCGCTCTAATTTCACCATAATGTTCAAAGGCTTTTGCTCTAAACAGTAACTGTTATGGAAATCTGCTTCCGAAATTTTCATAGTTACAATCGCTGGGTTCTAACTATAAAATCATTTAAACTATTTCGAGAAAGGAGGCAGAAAATGAGAAATGGGGGCCGGTATTGTTTTGAACTCTGCTGAAGAATATTTGTCTTTCTGATAATCATGTTGAAATGAAGTCGTTTATTTTACGCCAAATGAATAAGGAATGCAATCTATTTCTAAAAGAAACTATGCTCACATTTCAAGGAAAGGGTGGTCTCGGGTTCGAGATTGGATTCCAAGAAAGAAAGAAAAAAAAATGGAAAACTGAGTATCACATAGGGTTTCTGATTTCCCGGCCTTTTTTCCTTCCCGGGAATTTCCGAGAAATCCCGGGCACGTAACTGTCATTCCCGGGATTCCCGGGAATACATAAAAATTTGAAAAAAGTCTAAAAATTATTTATACTTAATTGATATCAATAACAATTACGCGAAATAAGGATATTCATAAATTCCAAAATTTATGCTGCTTTATATATTTAGCTATAAAATACACTTAAAATATTGTAATTATTTATTTTTAAAGTATGATTTAAAATATGCTTTTATCATTCAGCTTGTCTCTTAGCTTTGTTACGAACAACCCGGCAGCAGAAACTCCCTCTCAGCTTCAACTAATGTTGGAGGAATTGTTTTCAAAGCCTCACACGATTTTACAATATTTGTTGATCGATTTTCTGATGAGTAAAATAACTGCAATTCCTGTTTCACTTTCTTGCTCAAGCTAGAACTCTTCCTAGTTGAACAACGTAAGACCTTTGTCTTTGAATGGATCGCTTTTCTAATTTTACGTACAACGTTAAAGATTTGTCTTCCAATGTCGCCTTGGTCTCTTCTTCTGAGCGGGAAGAGTTAAACGGTGGTTCGACTTCTTCGCAAAAAGCCTTGCCATAATTATTTTAGCTTGTTGAATCAAAAGGTTTTTATTTGGTAAACGTGAAAGACCAATGGTAATTGCAGTAGCGTCATACTCTCACCCAAAATTTAAATATTGCATTAATACAATTAAACTAACATTGCGTCTCTCACTAATTGTTTAGATCAGAGAACATTTCATATTTTTAGTAAATTCTGAGTTTTGTTGGTTCAGCTCTCGAATAATGAAAGCAAATACTTCTTCGGCAGTTAGCAAAGACATGTTTCGACTGCATAGTTTTTCTAGGCCAATTTTTACTGGCTTCGAACCTGCTACAATTACAGTCAGAGTTTCAAATTTTACTTATTAGCCAGAATTTGTTGTTCTTTATTATCAATTAATGCTTTTGAAATCCTGATTTAATCTATAAACATCTTTCAAGCATTTCCATCAAACTATTCCAGCACGTTTTGGTGTCTAAACAAACCATCTTTTTACAGCCATGATTAACAGCCTGTTTTAACATGATTTTGTAAAATATCATTCTTGAGAGGTGATTTTCTGAATACTTTTACAATTTTTTGCTCCCGGGAATGCAAAACGTATGAAAATCTTACGATTTCCCGGGAAAGATGCCCTAGTATCACATAATGATATAAAGCAAGATTTTGAAATTTTTAAGATTGAAATGTGAGCAAAAATTCTCCAAATACCGGAAACAAAAGATATATAAGCATCGATACTCCTTACTCACTAAAGCAACCCATATATATAAATAATTTTAAAAATTGCATGCCATTTGCAAAGAATATGCAACAATGCCGCAACATCCTGCCACCAAGAAACCTATAAAGGATCCTATCAAGCTAAGCATAGAGGAGAAAATATTTTTGACGTTTGCGTTGATGAGAAATTCAAAAGAATTTCCATTTATAAACTAGACAGTATTTTCATCGAAGACAAGAACAGATACCATCCAGACTTTCAGCAGAAAACCACCTTCTAAATCTGTGGTGTGTGTGTGACAGTAGACAAGTGTCAAAAACAAAACAGCTCTTCGCATGATAAAGATGTATGACATGTGAGATTTCAACACACCTGAAAGATTTTGTTTTATGAACGCTATAGCTAGGGGGTGGCATCCGTGTCAACTCAACTCGATTAGCTGGCAATTTATTGTTAACGTCGCACTATTTGGATCCTACATAGTAGGAAATAGTCGCTTCTCATTGGCTCTGAGCGTCACGTGACTTGACTTGCCTCTAAATGACGTCGTGACTAAACAGTGCCACAACACCATTGTGAAAGTTCGTCTTTATTTCTTTTATTTAAAGAAGTATACTTCTGTTTGAGAAACATCTATATGTCATAATTAGAAGGTAGTTTAGATTTCTCCATGATGCATAGTGGAAGACAAAATTGGCTCCGCCCTACGCGCGTTTATGACATCATTAAGAGAAAGAAAGCAAACACTTGACGCTGAAACCAATGAAGCCTTCAATCCTACTATGTATTATCCGTAAATATGACGTCAGCTAGGCAACAAATATATTCAGTTAGGATTTTGCTTTCATGATTATTCACTTCTCACCTTATCGTTCTTCGAAAACTATAATTTTGTAGAAATAAAATGATTTATTTTGAGTGTGAGAAAATTCTTCTTGTCTTATTACACTTCAAATTGGCAAGCACACTTCAACATTTGAAAATGAAGCATAAGTTCTTCCACAAACAGAAAGTGGAAAAGCAATTTATCACTTTTAAAGTGTAAATATTAAATTTTAGCAAAAATCTAAGAAAACAGTTTCGAGAGCACCATTTTCATATATAATTTAATGGTCTGAGTTCCCATCAAAAATTACGACTAATACCTATAATTGGTGTTACAGATCAAGCAGCAATTACGCATCTTTTGAATGGCATATATATTTAACTTTTTTTTTTCATGTATCTCTTATGATTTCTTAATATCCTGCATGAATAAGCTGAAAAATTAATGGAAACCAATAAAAGGAATAAACATGAACAAGAGCATTACCAGAGACGTAGTTATGTGCGGTTAATTACCGAGGAAAGATCCTACAGTTTTGGAAAGATCTTGACGATAAAATTTTATGGAAGATCATTTAATGGTTTTAGAGAAGAAAAATTTATTTCAAAAGCAATTTTGTGTCTTCTGAGGATGGCTGTAGTGGAATCGAGATAAAAACAAGATAGAGCCTCATTAAAATTAGATGAAAGTATGTATTTAACTTTTTAGGAGTAATACACTTTTTTTAGATTTATTATGTAGAGGGGATGCCAATGTTTGCTAGACATAGGGTTTTATAACGAGTTAATAATCAATCTCTCTGAACATGACAACAAATTTCAAATACTTAGCTATTCCGTAAAAAATTAATTAGCCTTTCTTTTACGGGAGGTACACTTGTTACGCCAACATATTTTTTTCCTCTTCATAGGGCTGATGAAGATTCTGTACCACTAAACTCTTAAGGATTCATTGCCCGTGAAGAACTTAATTGTCTGCTTTCTATTCACTCTGCTGAGTTCTGTCTTTTTTCTATTCAGTCTGTTTGGTTTTATAACGAGTTCCTAATCAATCTCTCTGAACTTTGACAACAAATTTCAAATACTTAGCTCTTCCGTAAAAAATTGATTAGCCTTTCTTTTACGGGAGGTACACTTGTTATGCCAACATATTTTTTCCTCTTCATAGGGCTGATGAAGATTCTGCACCACTAAACTCTTAAGGATTCATTCCCCGTGCAGAACTTATTTGTCTGTTTTCTATTCACTCTGTTGATTGTATTACTCCCCTGCCTATTAACCCATATATGAAGGCTAGATGTATTACGAATGAGGAACGACAAGAACAGCCAATTCCGCAGCATGCGAAAAGAGGAGTACTCGCAAATGTTGTGCTAATAGTTTGAAACTGAATTTCAAAATATCTGTGTCGTGATCCTACTTAACCCGTTAACACATTCGCTGCAAGTTCTAGAAAAGACAAATTGCAACTGTTCTCATTCTTGGTAGTTTATATATGCTACGGCTAAAGCAAGAATGAAAGGTAAACTTAGGTTTAACCGCCTAAAACTGGGTCTAACCAATCCTAGTCGGTTAAAGCTCGAAGTTAAGTTATATATGTTTATAAGGCAACATATTATTAGGTAATACATAAATAAAAGTAAACCATGATTAAAGACATTAATTTGTTAATAAAAATACAAATTCAAATTAAATTAATCAGAGATATTTTTTATTTTTATTTATTAATAAAAATAAAATTAAATTCTCGTTTTTGGAATCTGAAAAAAACCTAGATTCCAAACATTCAATGAAGAAGCGAAGCTACTAGTTACTGGCTTTGCTGAAAGCGAAGCCGCTGATATATATCTTTTTAAGTTAAAAAAATTTGCCCGGTTCGCGTATGCAAGAGAACAATAAAATGTTCACCTGTCACCCAAAACAAAAATCTAAACTCTTCGGGCTTTAACCGACTAGGTTAGACTCAGTTTTAGTCGGTTAAAGCTGGAAGCGTTGGGAAATCTTCGGGCTTTAACCTACTAGGATTGGTAATCCTCATTTTAACCGATTAAAACTAGGTTTAACATTTATTCTTGCTTTAGCCGTAACATATACAGGGTGATTATAATTAAAGTTAAAGTTTCAAAACGCTATGAAAAAAGAACCACTGATCAAAAGGACGTCAAATTTGAACGGAATATTATTGAAGACGGGGCAAAACGTATGGCATAAGAAAAAAATAGTTCCAAATTTTAGCAGCAGATGGCGCTGTAAGCGTCAGAATATGCAAATTAAAATACCTGTCATGCGCACGACTCGTTTCACTTGTTATGAAAACGCCGGGTACACGGCTTTTCTTCATTTCGTGTCTGAGAAGTTCGCCATGACTGTCTCATTGAAGGACTGCGCTCTTGTAAAGCTTTTTCACAAGAACAATGACTGTGCACCAGTAGCTCTGCAGAAGTTCCGGACACTCAAGGATATGAAAAAAGGCGTTGGTCCGATGACTGTGCAGGGTCTGTTAAAAATGATTCAGAAATTCGAAAAGACGGGTTCTTTTGCTGTGCAATCTGGTAGAGGGAGGAAAAGAATTGATTCGACGGTAGTTGAAGTGGCCACAGCAGTGCAGGAGGAGTCGAGCGGTGGTGTGCAACCGTGCAGTGAACGGGAAATTGCCCGAACATTGGACAGGCCTGTGAGATCGGTGCATAAAATTCTACGAAACATCCTGCATTGCTATCCTTACAAAATTAGCCATGTGCAGGAGTTGTTTCCTTCTGACCTGCCAGCAAGAGAGACTTTTGCTTTAGAATTTCTTGCTCGCATGGAATTGGACAATGAATGGCCGTGGAAAATTTTGTGGATAGACGAAGCCCATTTTCATCTGACAGGATATGTTAATACACAGAATTGCCGAATATTGGCAACAGAAAATCCACTCGAAACTCAACCTGTACCACTTCATCCTGCAAAGGTCACTGTGTGGTGCGGGTTTACGGCATCACTTATCATAGGGCCATATTTTTTCGAGGAGACGGGTGCTTTAGGTCCTGTTACCGTTACCGTCACTGGTCAGCGCTATGAGTGTCTTTTGCGCAACCACGTCATTCCAGATCTTCAACAGCGTGGATGTGTGGATCGGATCATTTTTATGCAAGATGGCGCTCCTCCGCACATTGCAAATCCAGTGAAGCAGCTGCTGAAGCGGCATTTCGGAAATGCTAGAATTATCAGTCGTCATTTCCCTACAGCCTGGCCGTCCCGATCACCTGATCTTAATCCGTGTGACTTCTGGCTGTGGGGCTATCTGAAAGATGTTGCGTTCAGTACTCCGATTGCACACTCAGCTGAATTGAAGGCACGCATTGCGCAACACATTCTGAACGTGACCCCGGAGACACTGCGATCAGTTGTGGAACATGCTGTTTCTCGATTTCAACTTGTTGCAGAAAACGGTGGACAGCATATTGAACATGTTTTTCACCAGTCTCGCGAAGTTTAAAAGCCAATTTGATGGATGCTTTTTATGCGGTTTTTGGCCTCAGGACAATTAAAATCCGATATGAAGGATGCTTTTTATGCGGGTTTTGGCCTCAGGACAATTAAAAACCGATTTTTCCCATCCGTTATGATATGACCTTGCCGAGGTGGATGGGCTTACGTAACTAACAATATCACACATGTACAGTCATGCACACTGAACAGTATAGTCGGTTCAACGTGTAACTTACACCTTAGACGTTATTTTACGATTCATTTGTCATTTGCAGTCGAACCCTTTTAAATTAGGATGCGTACAGCGCTATCTGTTCTTAAAATTTGGAATTATTTTTTTTCTTATGCCATACGCTTTCCCCCTTCTTCAATAATATTCCGTTCAAATTTGGTGTCATTCTGATCAGTGGTTCTTTTTTTATACCGTTTTGAAACTTTAGCTTTAATTATAATCACCCTGTTCATAAAAAGAAAAAAGTGAACGTATTCTGCAGACATCCATTAACTTGTCCAACTTATCTAACTTGGTATGTAAGTGAAATTCTCGAGAAATACCAGATATCTCGTCCGTATCGGTGAAAGTGTTAACATAAAATGACGTCTCTGACGCGTGAATCGAATTACTGAACTTATGCTATTTAAATCCGCATTTAAGTCACCGTAACAATTAATTTTAAATCCGAAAATCAACTGGACATGTCTCAAGTATCCTTAACCATCTTAAATAGATTGAAATAATAGAAATAAATATCCAAAATGGGTGGTGAAATAACATCGTATGGCAAGGGGTTGATTTGAAATGCTACGGGTGGACAATTTTTGTGTCGGAAGATAGGAACGAATTTTGAGCTGAAAACAGCCCTCCTACAGGTATGGTAGTGCAGTTCAGAGAATATGTTGATGCTTCGGGTATTGCCATTTTATCACAGCTCAAAATTACGATGCCTGACCTAAAATAGCCATCGTATAGCTTCAAATCCAGTCATTAACTAGACATGACTAATCCAAGAAAGTTATTTTTTCATTTCTCCTTCAGTCTTATTAATTTTAAACTTGCCCTGCATGACCCCCAATCAGTGAAAACTAGTTTTCTGAAAGGAGGGAGCATTGTTGAAATGTCATGTAGACAATTTGCTAACTGCAGTTTCTCTAATCTACAGGGTGCACACAAATGAAGTGATTCATTTCAAAAATTAATAAAAAAATAAATAAAACTTGTGGAACTACGATTTTTTAAAAATAAGAGCGCATCTGAAAAAGTTTTTTTTTCAGATAGGTAAAGCGATGTTACGCCATTTTAAATTTGTCACAGCGAGAAAATTGCGCACGCAATGGGTACCGATCAGCAAAAGCCGATGCGTGTTTTCTGATTTCTTTTTTTAGTTTTTCTTGAATATTACTAAAACTCTTCAGTTTCCACGCTACATGTGAATTAACAAATTGAAGAGCGTAAAATTCCCTACAAATTCATGCTTTTTTTTCTCTTCCAGTTTTAATATTTTCTCAGATAATGTCTCTAAACAAATTTTTGATTTCCAGTAATTTGCGACCCCCTAGACCACCGAAATGGCATGTTACCTTTCTAAAAAAACCATTCTGAGATGCGCTCTCATTTTTTAAAAAAATATTCGTAGTTCCAAAAGTTTTAGTTTTTTAAATTAATTTTTGAAATGTGTCACTTCAATTGTGTATTCCCTGTGAATATAAATCAATTAAATGTGTGTGAATGGTTGAATGCTGGAAAACAAGAAATTGTTTTTAATATTTGAATTGAGTTTGAGTATACAAGGTGGTCGGAAAATATCTGGCAAAATGGAAGGGTAGGTCAGGCATAGGATAAGCAACCAAAATCATGTAGGAACATAGGTGCGCAAACGCCATCTAGAGAAAGCAGATGGCATTTAAAATAAAACAGAACTGGCCAAAATGCCGATATCTTTTTGAATCTTCAAAGTATTGAACTGGAATTTTTATATAAGTTGCCCTACATATTTGATTACAAAAAAAAGAAAATACAGAAGAAACGGAAGTAGTAAACAACAGCGAAACAATACGCCTTTTAACGAATTTCTATAAAATCAAACAACAAAAAATTTACTTACAAAATTTACTTCTTCTGTTTCTTCTTCTTTTTCTATTCAAATATCTGTCTTTTGTATTTTATTGGAAGTTGCAGCATTTTTGCGCCATTCTGTCTAATACAAAGTTTAATTTTTTAAGTTTTAATTTGTGATATCTTTTGTTAAATTATTTCACTTGCATTTGTTGCCCTATATATCTGGCTCTTGTGAAAGAACAATTAAGCTGTCTTTCGCGAATGCGCAGAAAAAATATTTATTACAAATGCTCATACCTTTTCTAATATTCAAAGTACTTACTTCAAATTTTAAGACAATGCTGCTCTAACATATTGTCACAATTCTGTAAGTTTCATACAATTTGGTTGAAAACGCTGTGAGTTACTAGGAAAAAACATGCGAAAAAATTTGGGGATTTTTTAAAGAAATCTTTATATCTTCCCGAATACTCCAGCTATTTTTACGAAAATGCATGTAAATATTGCCCACAACACAAAAATTATTGACGAAAGTTGCAAACCATTATCAGCTTTCTGTGAAATAGGGTGATCCAAAATACCTTTTCGTCTTCATCAATTTCTAGTCCGTCCCCAAAATGCCTTCGTGACCGAATCTTCAATGTAAATTGTGAGTTAAAACTAATTCTTTATATGGCTGAAGTCGAGGAGATATTTGAAAAAATGTGCAAATTTCAAAAAGTCTTGGCAATTATGGCCAGCGTTGTATTATTTTAAATGCCACCTGCTGCTTCCAGATGGCGTTGCGCACCCATGTTCCTATGGGATTTTGGATGCTTATCGTATGCCTGACCTATCCTTTAATTTTTGCCAGATATTTTCCGAGCACCCTGTATATCTGACTTATGTACTCCTCGTGAGTGTACAATGCTAACGTGTGCCGTTCTTTAGAATCAAATAAAAAAGAAAAGTGAATTACCTAACTATGAGAACAACGTCATAAAATATTAGAATAAAAAATTAGAGCTCACTTTATTAAAATTATTTTTAAATATTTTAAGTATTTATTTACAAAAATACAAATGGGAATCTCACCTTTGAAAATAATAGGTCATTTAAGAATATTAAGACCCTTTATTACTAGACTAAATTTGATTTCTTGTGAAAGAATAATTAAATATTTAAAAGAAATTTTAATTATTAAAGCTGCATTTTAATAACATAATAATACTTCAAAAAGAATTCGTCTGATTAAATGAAGTTGATTTCATGATACTTTAAATCTGTTTACTGCAGAAAAAAATTATTAAAAATATTAATTTTGACCATTTGACGGTTGCATCACAAAGTTATTTAATATTTTAACTGCAATAATAGGGAAATATTAATAAAAGATGCACTAAAACAAATTAATAAAAATTATAATTTGCTTTTATTTAGCATTTGCAAATTGTTAATTCATTTCTGAAACTTATTCGATGTCGAACATTCGTTCTTCATACGACTCTTCAATCTTAATTATTCAATTATTCATTTATTCGCCAATGGATCCTAATAATGCGAAAATAAATTTATCTAAAATATTGCACTTAAACTTGCATTAAATAATTTTAATCGAGATTCCTAATTCAATTCAAATGAATTCTTAATAAATGCACAGACCTTCCATTTAGATAATCATTCAGCTAAATTCATGAACATTCGATGTGAACTAAGTCAACAAATATATTGGAGTCCTTCCTTCAGTGACACTTTTACAATGCCCCCAAATAAATTAATCCCCTTCTAGACCTTGTTGGCATTGAACCTTGAGCAATTACTGCTTTATTAATGGTCCACAGAATCGTAGAGAGCAGTACAATTTAATTGCTTCTAGATTATATGGAGTTGTTCTAATTTGACTGTATTGGTCGAAAGACATTATCTGAAACAGTCACCGTTATTTGTATTCTCTGTAATGGAAATCTGGTTTCGGAATTTTGTTAATTACAGTCAATCGATTATAAATACAAAATAATTAAATGTTTAT